>JACXGI010003046.1:0-66566 GCA_016801175.1 Esox masquinongy | reverse complement strand
TATGTACGGCATTTATATGTGGCAGTGAATAATGATTATACGTGCTTTTCAGTTTGTTTGATGGGTACTTTGAACGCACAGTACACATATGACGAGGCCGTGGCTAGTGGTCGTGAGTTACATACGAGTGCTGGTTTAGCGTTAGATGTTTGTGTGGCATTCACAGATATCGCTCGGTTTGAACAGATGACAGGGTGTAAAATAGTTGTCTTTCACCGGACCCGCGATGGTGGCTTTACCAAGTTTCAAAACAGCGAGGACCAACATCCAAGAACTGTCTTTATGTACTTACACGACAACCATTTCTATGGCATCATGAATCTGAAAGGTTTTCTGGGGGTATCATATGTCTGTGGTGTTATACAGGTTTTAACACCTGCGGTGATCATGGCTGTAAACACAGCTGTAGTGCATGTCTTCGTACAGATCCCGTACCCAGCCTCGGAACACAAAGCAGTGCCCGGACTGTAAGCGGATGTTATTTTGACTTTTGTTACCGTCATCATAAGGTCTTGAAATTCCACAAAGGTGCAGGTCGTTGGGTTAGTAGGTGTAACCACAAGAAATTCTGTCTCGATTGTGGTCATCAATACAGTTAGTTTTACCAACTATAAACCGCACACGTGCACGGCTAACATTTGTTCCAATTGTAACGTGGATGTGACTGTTGAAATTAATCATGAATGTTTCATAAAACCCGTGGAACCCAGTGAGCGCTACATATTTAACGATTTTGTGATAATTGCCAGTCCTGTGAATAGTATACACACTGCAAATTTTGTGTGTGCAATAAGCTTTAATAACGAGACGTGTTGTTTGGCTGGAGATGGTTGTGTCGCTGCTTTTTTCCAAAGGTTTAGGCAACCAAAATATACTGACAACACCTTTATAGCACACAACTCGAAAGGTTTTGATGGTTACATCTTGATGCAACACCTTGTTAACAACAGTATTGGCACAACACTTACTGCTAATGGTAGCAAGCTCATGATTTTTACAGACACCACATTCAGTCAGAGATACATTGATAGTCAATGCTTCCTACCAATGAAGCTAGCGCCCTTGCCACATGCTATGGGTTTTAAGGATTTGTAAAAAGGTTACTTTCCTTACAAATTTAACGACAAGCAGAATGAGAACTATGTTGGCCACCATCCAGAACCTTATTACTAATGTGTGAATACCATGATGGCTAAAGAAAAAGATGAGTTTTTGCAATGGTACATAACGGTTTCCGCAGAACCCTTTTGTCTTGAAGGATGAAATAAAGGCTTACTGCGTGAATGAGGTGGTCATCTTGAGAGAGGGGTGTATGCGTTACAGACCCGAGTTCCTGGAATGTGGTGGTGTTGACCCCTTCCGATCAATTACGATAGCTTCGGCTTGCATGAAAGTCTTTTGCAACAGATTTCTCACCAAGGACACAATTGCATTGGTCCCCTCAGACAACTACAATCGTTGTCAGAAGACATTCTCAAACAGCTCAATCCAATGGCTTGAAAATCTGGCCTCTGATGAGAATATTTCGATACAGCATGCTCTGAACCAAGGTGAAATGAAAATCGGGGCATACTATGTTGATGTATACGCTGAACGTGATGGTGTGTGCACAGCCCATGAATTTCTAGGTTGTTTCTGGCACAGTCACCCAAAGTGTCATTCTTCAACAAGCACCAACTCGGTGACAAAGATTCAGTACGGGTTGATGCACCAGCAATGGCTAGCAAAGCTTAAAGCTTTAAAAGAACAACACATCTGCAGATGTCCAAGCTTTCTTGAAGTCCTTTGATGTTCCAGAGTGCCTTGACCCTCGGGATGCTCTTTTCGGCGGTGTTAGAAATCAGCCCTTTTGTATAGTGGTTTAAATAATGATCGCGTACCCGATCGTCAAGGGAGAGAGTAATTCAATTATTTATTACAGCATTTGATAAGTCTATTGTTCATGATGTTAAAGACTCAATACTCGGTCTTACAAACTCAAGCTCATCTCACTCAATGTCAAAGAAACTTCTGGTTGTACCTCAGCTTTATAGACATCCCAACCTGCAATACACATAAGCCCATTGGCTATTTACTGTCGCACTTTGAATGAACGTGACTTCCTGTGTACAGATAAACAGATGGTGTTTTATTATCTAAACATAACAAGCATACACTTCAACAGCGGTCGTACCAATGCAATTCATTTGGCTCAAGAAGGATAGGCTCAAGAAGGAGAGACTATTCAGTATAACGATGTCTGTAGTCTTTACCCATTCTGCAACAAGACAAAAACTTAACCAACTGGGCATCCAAACATAATCTTTAGAGATTTCAAACCACTAGACACCTACTTTGGTATTGTTAGAGCTAATGTGTGTCCGTCGAAAGGCCTTTATCACCGTTTTACCGCACAGGGTCGGTGTTGAGCTGTTCTTTCCTTTGTGTAGATTATGTGCAGAGACTGAAAAACAGGTAACTGATTGTTCGCATACTGATTCAGAAAGATCTTTAACTGGTACCTGGGTTCCTATTGAACTGGTTAAGGCTGTTGAGAAAGGTTTTCGCATTGTGAAAATATTGGAAGTCTGGGATTTCACCAGGACATCAGATAATCTTCATGCAGATTACATGAGAGCATTCCTAAAGCACAAGCAGGAAGCTAGTGGCTTCCCGCCATCAGTGGTTGACGATAATGCTAATGAACAGTATATTTGTGAATATCATGAAAAGGAGAGTTTGCAGCTTGACAAGGAAAACATTGTTGTAAACAGTGCTAGCCAATCTTTGGCAAAACTGGCAATGAATAGTCTTTGGGGTAAGATGGGTGGGCGGACTAACCTAATGAACACAATATTAATTACAGATCCGGAGGAATTTAGCCACTACCTTTTTTCCAGTGAAATAGAAGTTTGTAATTTCTCTTTCATCTCAGACTCGGTTGCGATGGTACAGTGTAATTACACAAAACAGACACCAATCAAACCACGTAACAGCAACATTTTTATTGCTGCTTTCACAATAGCTCCTACTAGACTCAAGTTGTATTTAGGGCTGTCACGTATTCAGATTTTCAGTACATGATTACCGTGGCCAAAATAATTCACGGTAACCATATTATCGCGATATTTACAGAAAATTTGAAGTAAAAAAAATCTGTCAAATTCATCTTCAACTTTGTTTAATGTGTTTTTTTTTTCTCTTTTTTGGCAAATGAATTACACCCAAAATAAGAGTGTATGGGGGTGGAGAGAGTATGTAACCATAAGTCTACAAATAAAAAAATAAAAGTGTACAAAATGAATAATTACACTTAATGGATAGTGAATAGGCAACTAGATGAACTGCTAAACAAAAGATCCACAAGGCCTAACACTGAGAGGAGTTTTTGGAAAAATACAAAACATTTTCGCCTAGTGAATAGGCTACGAAAAGGCGTTAATTCAAATGCTAGTGTATAGGTCCGGACTTGTAGTTTAAGCACATGCATCGTTTGTCCGTGAATAAGCTATGGAAAAACCGAGAGGAGTTTTTGGAAAAATACAACCTTTCTTCCATGTAAATACGCAACAAAAACGGCGCGTCTTTGCGGATCTTTCCCAGGGGTTCTAGTGGGGCTAACAAGTTGATTTCAATGCCAGTGCCTTGGTCCAGTCTCCTTGTTTAAGCACATACATGGTTTGCCTATAAGTGACATGAATAAGGTATTGAAAAACCGAGAGGGGTTTTTGGAAAAATGCAACTTTAGTTTTGCCTAGTGAATACGATATTATCATGTGTATTATTAACATGATATCAATATTTAATTTTTTAAATATCACGGTTATCGTCAATACCGGTATATCGCGACACCCCTAGTTGTATTCACTCTTAGAGAAGCTGGATAGACGTGTGCTCTACACAGACACTGATTCAGTGATCTTTGTCACATGCCACAGGGATTGGGCGCCCCCTCAAGGCCCGTTCTTGGATGACTTGACCGATGAGTTACCAGATGGTGACAGCATTGCACAATTTGTTAGTGGTGGCCCAAAGACATATGATTACAAATCCGTTAAAGGTCTGACCTGTCTCAAAGCAAAAGGCATTACACTCAATAGCTACAACTCAGGCATTGAAAATTTGGAGATGCTAACAAGACTGGTTGATAACTTTGTACGAGGCGAAGGTGGTGATGATGATCATGTCCTTGCTAATGCAGACACAATTGCTAGAGATAAAAGAGCGTTCACATTGAAGCGCTTGGACACTACTCTGTTTTTCAGAGTTGTGTATAAGAAGTGTGTACTGTTCCCTGACACCACAAGGCCTTAGAAGTACTAAATCACATTATAGGATGGATAGTGACCATAGCGGGTTTGATCCACGACTACAACACCCATTTAGCTGTGTCATTAGCAGAGCCAGTAACTCGGGTAAAACATAATTTGTAAAAATGTTGTTGGATAATCCTGATGTTGTTTCCTCCAAAGAAATTCAGAATATAGTCTGGGTTTATTCATGTTGGCAACCATTGTATGATGAAATGTTGAAGCTGAGAGAAATGTATTTTTATAGAAGGTTTACCAGCATTGTTGTGTGATGACAATCTGTTACCGATTAAGAAAAACAACCTTTTAATTATTGACGATTTAATGAAAAGTGCATCAGAGAGATAGAGTTCTCACACAATATTCACACCACCGTAACCTGACTGCCATTTACCTTGTCCAAAACATGTTTGTTAAAGGCAAAATCTAGTCGAACTATTAACTTGAACACAAATGACCTCATCTTGTTTAAAAACCCATGCGTCAATCAGCAGATTAGTATTTTAGGAAGACAAATATACCCCGGCCTTTCTCGGTTCTTCATGAAGTTTTAAAGATGCAACACACCCACCCCTTGGTAATTTACTTATAGACTTTAAGGCTACAACACCAGAAGACTACCGTCTGAGAACAGGATTGTTTTCCGGGGATTGGCCTGTTGTGTACATTCCTAAGAAAGTTTAATCATGTCTAAATGCATTTGTAGAAATCTACCACTTTTGAAGATGCTATTTAAGGCCCCAGTGAGTCTACAAAAAGTTATTTTAGAAACCGTTTCCACAGACCTCATTCTATCACTCTGTGAAATTGCTCTTAATCTAAGGCACAGTAATATACCCTTGACAGAATTGCAGCTGCGTAAAGTGAAGAGATTAAAATCAAACATTATATATCTATGTCTAGAAAGAACACTTCAGTCACAAAGAAAAGAAAAACCATCAACCAAGGAATTAGGAATCTGGATGATTCCTAATTCCCTTACTAAGCATAGCAGTGCCATTCCTAACCTTTCTAATTGCATCGAGACACGGTTAAACAACATGGATCACGCTCATAAATTTTTCTGGTGCCGCAACATCAGTTCGAAAAACTGTGAGAATCCAAAACGAGTAGCACCGATGTAAGACAATCTGTTGAAAATTATTTGGACTCATCGATTCGCAATATAATTTTGAAGACTGATATGGATTTACATGAAAAAGCTAAAAGATACTCTGCCATTTTACAAAGATTCTTGGCTGCAAGTCTACCTCTCAGACCCAGGTAGACCTGCTTGACACAAATACATTGAATTTAGGTCTACCTGGGTCTGAGACTGGGGGTGATGTAATAAACATGACTGAGTCTAAACAAACTGCTGACCAAAATGTTAACATTGTTGATGAAATTTTGGACAATGTGCCTACAAGGAGTAAGAAGAATGTTCAATATATTCTTAATGAAATGCTCAGGTCTAAAGATTTGACTTCATGGACTTCAAACAGTGAATTTATCTTCAAAGGAGAGGTCATTAAGGGTTTGCACCTGTTGGATTTGGTTAAAAGTGTGACAGCTACCACCAAAATTGCTGACGCTAGTTTTTAGAGGCCATGGCATGTTTCAACATGCCTTTTACAACTATTCCAAATGAGCTTGTATTATACGTAAATCAATTTGTATAAACAAACGCCTGGCAACACACTGGATTATTTTTTTAGCCACACCCCGGGCACCTACTTCCAGTACCACTCCCCCGGTCACTCATTATCAATCAACCAAAGCATTCCTTGTACAGCTGTGCTCATAAGTTTGCATACCCAGGCAGAAATTGTGAAATATTGGCACTGATTTTGAAAATATTACTTATCATGCAAAAAACTGTCTATTTAAGAATAGTGATCATATGAAGCCATTTATTATCACATAGTTGTTTGGCTCCTTTTTAAATCATAATGATAACAGAAATCACCCAAATGGCCCTGATCAAAACTTTACATACCCTTGAAGGTTTGGCCTTGTTACAGACACACAAGGTGACACACACAGGTGAAAATGTCAATTAAAGGTGAAATTCCCACACCTGTGGCTTTTTAAATTGCAATTAGTGTCTGTGTATAAATAGTCAATGAGTTTGTTGGCTCTCACGTGGATGCACTGAGCAGGCTAGATACTGAGCCATGGGGAGCAGAAAAGAACTGTCAAAAGATCTGCGTAAAAAGGTAATGGAATTTTACAAATATGGAAAAGGATACAAAAAGATATTCAAAGCCATACAGTGAGGGAAAAATATATTTGATCCCCTGCTGATTTTGTACGTTTGCCCACTGACAAAGAAATAAGTCTATAATTTTAATGGTAGGTTTATTTGAACAGTGAGAGACAGAATAACAACAAAAAAATCCAGAAAAACGCATGTCAAAAATGTTAAATTGATTTGCACTTTAATGAGTGAAATAAGAATTTGATCCCCTCTCAATCAGAAAGATTTCTGGCTCCCAGGTGTCTTTTATACAGGTAACGAGCTGAGATAAGGAGCACACTCTTAAAGGTAGTGCTCTTAATCTCAGCTTGTTACCTGTATTAAAGACACCTGTCCACAGAAGCAATCAGTCAATCAGATTCCAAACTCTCCACCATTGCCAAGACTAAAGAGCTGGCCAAGACCAAGACCACGGACAAGATTGTAGACCTACACAAGTCTGGAATGGGCTACAAGACCATCGCCAAGCAGCTTGGTGAGAAGGTGACAACAGTTCGTGCAATTATTCACAAATGGAAGAAACACAAAAGAACTGTCAATCTCCCTCGGTCTGGGACTCCATGCAAGATCTCACCTCGTGGAGTTGCTATGATCATGAGAATGTTGAGGAATCAGCCCAGAACTACACGGGAGGATCTTGTCAATGATCTCAAGGCAGCTGGGACCATAGTCACCAAGAAAACAATTGGTAACACTACGCCGTGAAGGACTGAAATCCTGCAGCGCCCGCAAGGTCCCCCTGCTCAAGAAAGCACACGTACAAGGCCCATCTGAATTTTGCCAATGAACATCTGAATGATTCAGAGGAGAACTGGGTGAAAGTGTTGTGGTCAGATGAGACCAAAATCAAGCTCTTTGGCATCAAATCAACTCGCCGTGTTTGGAGGAGGAGGAATGCTGCCTATGACCCCAACAACACCATCCCCACCGTCAAACATGGAGGTGGAAACATTATGCTTTGGGGGTGTTTTTCTGCTAAGGGGACAGGACAACTTCACCGCATCAAAGGGACGATGGACGGGGCCATGTACCGTCAAATCTTGAGTGATAACCTACTTCCCTCAGCCAGGGCATTGAAAATGGGTCGTGGTTGGGTATTCCAGCATTACAATGATCCGAAACACACGGCCAAGGCAACAAAGGAGTGGCTCAAGAAGAAGCACATTAAGGTCCTGGAGTGGCCTAGCCAGTCTCCAGACCTTAATCCCATAGAAAATCTGTGGAGGGAGCTGAAGGATCGAGTTGCCAAACGTCAGCCTCGAAACCTTAATGACTTGGAGAAGATCTGCAAAGAGGAGTGGGACAAAATCCCTCCTGAGATGTGTGCAAACCTGGTGGCCAACTACAAGAAACGTCTGACCTCTGTGATTGCCAACAAGGGTTTTTCCACCAAGTATTAAGTCTTGTTTTGCAGAGGGGTCGAATACTTATTTCACTCATTAAAATGCAAATCAATATATAACATTTTTGACATGTGTTTTTTTGGATTTTTTGCTGTTATTCTGTCTCTCACTGTTCAAATAAACCTACCATTAAAATTATAGACTGATCATTTCTTTGTCAGTGGGCAAACGTACAAAATCAGCAGGCGATCAAATATGTTTTTCCCTCACTGTAGTACTTCTTAAGAAGTGGAAAATTCGGGGATCTCTTGATACCAATGACAGACAGACACTTCTCTTTTCAAACCCTCTCATCCCATGTAAGCACCAGGGTTTGGGTCATAGTGAATACTTTTCATAACCTGTTCAGGTAGAGCATTGGGTGAATAATGAGAAGTAATAAACGTTTAACATTGTTTTATTCAAGTCTTTGGAGTTACACAATTTCCAAGAATTTCAGAAAAGCAACTCAAACATTTAGATTTCTGTTGAAACAGTCTCTTTGGTTTCGTCTACTGCGTTGCATACAGCTTCCACATTACCTTGATCCATGTATTCATCCCTATTCTCACTCAGTCACTGTGTGATGTACGGCTCCGACTTCAGTTTGTACAGAAAGTTCTTAGCTGCCACGTGAATTTCGGTCAGCGGTGCTTAAAAACCACATGCATTCAAAGCCTTGACCAACACGTTTCAGTTGCGGTGTTAAAACTGCCTTCACAATGTCATTATAATTGGTCTCAAAAAAAATATTAGGTGGGTTGAGACAAGAATGTCTTCTCTGGCTCAGGTCCACTCTGTCCACTTCACATCCCATGCATGCTTTGTGGAGAATAGCCGCAACAACTTTTTCCAGGATCATACCCAATGTTGCTTTGATGATCTTTAAAACCTGTGGTGCAAGGCATTTGTCCATTTTGTGATAACTCTTGTCAACATTTGACAGGTATGATAGATAAAGAGATCCTAGCTGAGTGTGCCAAGCCAGTCAAGCCAATGGTAGTTTTTTGGTGGGTAAGACGGTTGAGTTGAGGGTTCATGGTCCGGGACAGCATTGCTGGATTCAGCGAAGTCATCCAAGGCGTCACACAGCCAGTCCTCAGCCTAGGGTTCTTCAAACTCCGGTTGGTTGTATACTTGAGACATGTTTCGTAAAGTTTGCCGGCTGCTTGATAGCCACAGGCGGACTGTTGGTTTTTATGCTGTGTTGAGGATTGTGTTAGCTTAAGGCGGGGCTTCAGTGTTGTACGTCAATTGAACAGTTCGCAGTCGCAGTCGCAGTCACACTTACATACCAACATTGTCTGGAAATGGCTCCAATCTATACATACGTCATACCGGAACTTACAAGCCTTAACATACGTCACACAGGAAGTACCATCCAGACCATATGTCACACCGGAAGTCACACCCCTGAGCATACGTCCCACTGGAAGCCCCACCCCTGCATACATCACACCGGAAGTCCCACCCCCAAACCGGAAGTCCCACCTACCTGTCAATCAATCATCAAAGGTGACAGTTGCTGCCCTATATTAACCTCTGTAGCTTTCTCATCTTTAGAAAGGTGTTCTCCTTCCCTACCTTCTAAAATTCATCTCTTGCTGTGCGGAAAACAAACTGGATTATAATTCAGCGGCTACCGTTGGCATCTCGCTTCCTCCCAACATGATGGATATCATCCACAGCCATGTCCATAAATCTGTTGCCACACTGTTGCACCAGATTCATTTGGTACCACAATGTTGCATCAGACTTTTTCGGTGAAAAAAGGTTGCCATCTTGCGCTTCATATTCTCAGCCTGGTCCTCAGGGACACTGTAAGCCGTAACCCCAATCTTCTGCGGTATCGCTCAGTTTCCATCAGGCACTCATTCAAGTCAGTGATGGTTTTCTCTTGAGCTATACATTTTTCAATAATAACAGTGTTAGCATGTTGTAAATCAGAGATACTCTCATAAGCATGATACAGCGAAGTCTCCAGTTCAATAATTTTTTGTTTTCGCAAATCATTTCATCCAGGCTGTTGGCTCTCATTATACTAATTTATCTTTACGGTGACAGCGTTGATTATGGTGAGCTGGTGTTCACGTAAAGACATCACTTTCTGTGGCTTTTTGGGTGCAGGGCTATTAGTCGGTGTATTTAAGTGACCCAAATGGCTAGAATCTCGCTGTTCACCAGAAAATGAGTCGTTATCTGTCACCTGCCAGTTCTTCCCTTTGCCCTTTCTAATGTCTTTCCCATTAATTTGTCTATTGTTTAATAAGAAATTGTAGGTCTGCTGAGTGTGGTTTACTCTTAAAAGTACAATTTGTAGGATTTTGAGCATTTTTATTTTTATATTTCAGGAATCAGTGAATTAACAGCTCTGGATCAACCCGTTTTTTTAGACCGCAGTTTGGTCTCCTAAACTTGTTTAAAAGTCTGGTGGCGGGGGAGGACATCATAACAAAAAGAAAAAACAATAACTTGCAGCTTGATGGCCTAGTGCTGTAAACGCCCATAGGGGCGTTTCCAAATGTTGTTCAAATAGAGAGTGCGTAGCTTCTTGGCCAGAGATAAAGAAAAACAATGGCAGATGTGACCGCAAGCAACCAGTCCCACCAACCACTAAATCTGCTTCTGCACCAAAATAAAAGAGAAGTATGTCGGGAGCAAAAAAGAAAAGGGAGACAGATCGGGCAAGGCAGAAAGGATTATGCACAGCCGTGAAGCTTTTTTATTCCTAGCAAGTATGTTTATGCTTACGTACAATACAAAACCCACATTTTAACTGTAGAAATTTCTTGTATTTTCACATGAACGCTAACTGTAATCTGTTTTGTAAATTGCTAGTCAGCTAATGTTTACGTTGGCTGATAGATAGCAGCAGGCATAGCCGGGCTAGCTACTTTACATTTCGTCTCATAGTTGGCAACCTAGTTACACATATTTATTTATGCACAATAAACAATGGTAACAGGTTACAGCTATGTCCAAATGGATGAAAATCTATCGATGCAATGGTGTCCTGATGAACAGCTGGTAAGGCTGGTTAGCTAAATTGCTAGTTAGCTAATGCGACGTTAGATATATAGCAATCTATAAAGCGGCAGACATAGCCTAGCTAGCTACTGTTACTATAGCTACCTCACTTTAGTAAATTAGTTAAACATTTATTTATGCACAAGGAACAACAGTAACAGCTTACCTGCCTGGAAGACATCATTTTTATTGTCAAATGTGTTTTCTACAAATGGGTTGAGTGTTATCAAGCTATTTATTAGCTTATCCTCTAGTCTGGTCATCAATCCATGCCTGTAAGAGTTTGGCTCAGACTCTCATTAGCGCGTAAGGAAAGGAGTGTTTATTGCGAGGAATGAAGGAGTATCATGTACGTGCAAAAAAGGCTCCAGGCTTCAGACATTTAACTGAAATTCCCTTCGCAGCCTAGGAGGTGCTGTACATTATAGAAAAACATTTATGACATTATTTTAATTTTGGGACCGATATAAAGTTAAGGTTACTCAGAGCAAAACACATTCACGTCCACACCAGCAGGCATCTTGCTGGTACTCTCCACAAACAATAAATGTGCTTTTGTAAATATAAAATGTTCATATTTATGCAAGCAAGGTGGAAAGTGAAGGAATTGTTGAGATATTTTTTTTGTGGAGAAATTACAGGTTACATGCATGTTGTGAACGTTGCTTGATGGGATTTTGGGACGATTTGCTTCGTTTGACTTTAAGGTGACAACCTTAAAGTTGACCTTTGCCTTAATAAAGTACTTTTATTTACCTAATATGATCACAAAGCATGTCCCGAAATAACAAAATAATTGCATTTCTAAATAAAATTGTAAATGTTCCTGCTGAACAATAGGGTGCAGCCTTTTTGAAATCACCATTATGTGCATGGTTACTTTTCTCTGACAGCTAGCGGGAATAACTTGACGTCAAATTGACAGCCATTGAGACAGAAATTGTCAGGAAGCAGAAAATATGTATTTCAGGACCTTCAGTGTTGTCTTGTCTTAAATAAAAGGTCTAAAATAACATGTTTTAATTAAGGCAATATGAGACCTGTACATAGGTGGGAAACTGACAAAACTGACACTTTTCTAGTCAATGGGTAATCTAGTCAAGTGTGATTGTTTTTAATTTGGCTATGTCCTGAACTATTCACATCAGTTTCTAACACTGTAGCCAAAAGATTTTGGTTAATAGGGAATCATCAGTTAGACAGAAAGAGAGTGTATACACCTACAAGTGTAAAAAACAGTAATATGCACAAGAATACAAGAGGCTGTGAGTGAGACTGCAGGAGGGAGTTTACATAGATGTGAGTCTTTTAGGGTGGGGGGCTGAAGTGTGCCTGTCTGCAAGTGTTGAAGCAGAGATAGCATGCAGAGTGACGTCAGCAAGGTGGCCCCGTGGGGATGAGATGAGTCAGAGCCAGGGCCGCGGCCTCGCCAGCTCTCTGCAGCCATGAACGCGTCATTGCCAGTCTCACTGACACCATCTCACATTTCCCTGCATCTGCTTCAATGTGCCTCCTCCTCAGGAGGATCACTTAATCTGTGGTATACGCCAGTCCTCTCTCTCTTCATAGGCAGGCTCACAAGATGAGAGGTGCCCAACAGCCCTGCTATTATTAGGGGTTCAGCAGTGAAACTGTTTATACCCTATTGTTTGTTCTGGTTCATTATTAAGGGCCATGGTTGTGGATAAGCATATATGTATAGACATAAATCTGACACTGTTAATCACAATAAAATAAAACTTAAGTAGTATTAAAAATATGCCAAAACATACCTCGATAGAGTATTTTCCAATCGACCATACAGGGGTGCAATTTTCTCAGCTCATGTCGGTCACAGTGTTAGATCTAGAATCTTAGAAAATGGTACATAGTTCCATTATTCCCAAAGATGTCATTGGCCTGAAAATTTGTGCAGTCTGACCAAAACCCCCTCAGATGAAGCCCAAGCCTAGGCCCTGTCTAATGTCACAGAAACTAAATGACCCTGGTGCGAAAAAGCCACATTACAGAAAGAAAGATAATGAGGTTGTTACAGTTACAGTGTGTGCATAATGACCAAGTTAACAATTTATACTGGTGTTAACCACAATGAAACAGCAATGGATATTAAAAGTAATTAAAACCCAATTTAAATAACTGTTAAATATGCTTTTCTATATAATTATGTTGCATATTTTGTGTATTAGTTTAATAATAATTTATTAGTTTGAACTCCAAGATTCATGCACATCACAGCGGTCTATGTCTGGTTTAAATTAGTGCTATGCTCCTTGTGACCTGTCTTTAAGCTTTTCATTATATTTATTTAGAACAGACTTGTGTATTTGTTTTGCAAGTTAGGATTGTGCTGACTCCAAAAGGCTAGAAAATATGTAAAAACTGTAACAGGGCGACGGCACCTGCTGACACACAATATTCACAGGGCTCCATACCCCACCCCCCAACTTCTTGATCTCATTGTTATTAGCCTGTTATTTGAATTATAATAATGACCATTGCATTATTATTGCCGGAACGCGTAAGCGGAACCGGCCTAGAAGAGTGAATGTCTCTTACTGACTGAGTGAGAGACATGACATGATTCTCTCGTCTTTTCACTTGATGAAAAAGTCAGTTATTGTCACCTAGTGATGGCCATTCGAGGCTTCATTAGCGTTATTTTAGCAGCAGGATATTATGCTGGCAGCACTCAGATTTTCTTTATCACAATAAAAGCCATCATTGAAATGTATAAGGCGATATAGTTAACAATCTAGTCTGTGAAAAAGAACAGACAAGAATAACATTGGAATGGACATTAAACATAAAATGTACAGACTAGATTAACTATATTACCTTATATATTTCAATGATGGCTTTTATTTTGAAAAAGAAAATCTGAATTAGCACTGCTAGCATAATATCCTGCTGCTAGAAGAACGGTAATGAAGCCTCGAATGACTATCGTCAACTATATTGATAGATACTGTATCAATGTCATTCACAAATGGCTAATTAGCTGTTAAAGCGGCCAGAGGCAAAAGAGGATTTGTTCAGGATAGACAAAAACTTGACTGGCTGAAACCTTCAGTAACTACGTTATAAGCCTAAAATGAAACTGTTTACTATTATATTGCGACTATTTCTGGTGGATTTTCGAATTATGTCTTCGAATTGTTCAGGATAGACAAACACTTTGCTGACTACACGATTCTCTTGTCTTTTCACTTGACGAAAAAGTCTGTTATCGTCACCTATATTGATACAGTAGTTATTGTATCAATGTCATTCACGAATGGCTAAAAAGCTGTTAAAACAGCCAGTGGCAAAAGCCATACACTTCATAGATGCTATTTGTGGTGGAGGAAAACAATAAGAAACTCAGTTTTTACTCAGTTTAACACAATGGTTAATGGTCTCTAAAGAAATATTCAAACTTGACGTGATGGTAATGCCTGACAGAATTATATAATGTCAAAAGGCTATACTGACACTCGGCGGATGTATAGCTTGGTGGTGTAGTGGTTAAAGACAGACTTTCACATTGGCGATCAGGGTTTGAATCTCGGGAGGGCAACAATGATCAACACTTTTTATTGCGGGCCGGCTGAACCCGGCTTGCCTGGTTTCTTGTTATTAATAATAAGAGATATTCATTAGCCAGGAAACCTGATTGGTTATTGGCCAGCAAAGCATCAGCTGATGTCAGATTGCTCCTATCACAATATTAGATTTCAGACCTTCAGGCAGAGTGGAAGCCTGGTTCCCATGACCTCTGGATTGGCACCGCGCTTGTTGCTTTATGGGCGGAGGACTTGCGTTGTTGCAGAACAGATTTGCAGCTTCTGCCTTAGCTCCTGGCAGCAAGGCACCTGCATCCTTCTCTAATGTGATATTGATGCGAAGCGGGGATCGCTGGGCATCCTGCCTCTACATGCCCTGAGTTCATTCGTTCTCCAGATGCAGTTCTGTCTGATTTTGTTCGATTTGTGGCAGGATTCCTGCACCATTGGTCGGATAAGTCCATCAATCTGATGAAAAGAGAAGTTCTCATTTCTTTATTCAGCTCGGTCAGAAAATAACAGCTCACAGAAGTGCAGTGTGGATCATTAAACTTTCCATAGTTGCGGAGAACTACTTGTCTTCTGGAAATGGGGTCTTTCCTTTAGATTGATGGAATTATCTGACCAATGGTATTGGTTGTAGAAATTCAAATGTTACTCATTGGTCAAGAGTAGAAGACTCACCCCTCTCTTGCTTGCGGAATGAATTTTCACTTACGAGCCTCGAAATACAAAACTTCAAAAGTCTGAGAGCACGCAAAGAATGATCCACGTGTGCATTTTACCCTCATAGCAAGAAATTTGTTGTGGTAAATGCTCTTATAATACATCTGAAAATAAAATATGCTTGCTGTTCGAGTTGAATTCATACAAATGTTTGGTTACAGAATTGCGAGTTTGTAAAATGTGTTCAGACTTCATGTTACAAGCTTGTCAAATATTGCTTGCAAGCACAAACTAAATGTACAAACTTGCGAAGATAAGCTTGCAAGCACATACCTAAATGTACAAGCTTGCAAAATGTAATTAGAGATTTGAGCTTCAGAATTGCATCCACAGCTCTCAATATATCTCCACAAATGCACAGAGTTTTAAAATGTTAAATTTTCCATAGTCCTGCATTTGTTGTTGGAAGGTGGTCTTTAGTTGTTATTTTCATTCATTATTGTAGATTGTGTTGGATGTACTGCTGTCAGATGATGAACCCTGGCCGGTCCCTCCCACTCTTCAGTTTAGGGTTCTTATATATTTGTGGCTGTGAGATGGTTGGGATGGCATCTTTGTGATGTGTCCTTCAGCTCTCTCTTGTAGCGCTGATGCTACGGTCACATAGGGTTTGCAAGAGTGGTTCAAGGATTCATAATTTGCTGGGATGTTATCTTGTTCTTTCGTTTCTTATTTGCACCTGTTGGGTTGCATTCTGTGGTTTAGTTGCAATGCGGTGCACATTGTGGTCAAGAGGATATTGTGTTGGGGTAATGTTGTGTTGTGGTAATCTATTAACAGGTTGATCTCTGATGCCTTAATTTATGTTACTCAGGGGGGTGATGCATATTGTGTTGTGGATGTTTTGCTAAAAGGGATACGCTTCCAGGTCTACATTACGTTCAGTGGTGCATGTTGTTGGTTCAGGAATTCACAGTGTGCCGGACTGATAACCAACAGTCTATCTGCCCACCTTCCATAGTGCAGCGTAGATTGGATTTATCATGGAACTCATGGAATTATATTGGTCTCTCTGTATATGAGGGTTTGCTACATCGTCTTACAGCTGCATTGTTGGTCTATTCTTACTCTGCATGTTATGTTTTTCCTGCGATTAATGTTTCTCATTGCTCTGATTGTTGATGCTGTTGTTTTTTTGGTTCCATGTCTCATTACCTGCAATGTTTACCAGGGGTCACACCTGGTGAGCAAATTCTACATCGATAATAGGCTGTTAAAATGGCCAGTGGCAAAAGCCATATAGGCCATAGATGCTATTTGTGGTGGAGGTAAACTTAATAAGAACCGTTAGCCCATTTAACCCAATGCTTAATGGTGTCTGGCGACTGGGCAAATGTTTATCACTGTGGCATAGTGGTTAAAGATGCAACCTCATGTGGGAGACCTGGCTTTGAATACAGCGAGGGTAACAACATTTATCACTTTTAATTGCCGGCTGAACTAGGCTTGTCTGGTTCCTTTTCTGGTTTTACAAGGAGAGTCTTACCTGATATTCCGTCTGGAATCCATGTCTCCAAAAGGACTGAATTAGGATTTTCCTATTAGCCATTTTCTGTGAGTGCCTTTGTGTATATATGTATGTATACACTCTTTTGATGATCACCATAGATATTAGAATCACCGTCTGGCATACCTGGTATTAATGAGTACACTGTTGTTATGGTGGGCGAAGACAGGTTTCGGTACATTTAAATAACAATAGTAGTTAGCAGACAAGGAATGGGCAGAGTTCAGATCAAGGCAGTCAGAGATCAGTACACAGGATTGCCAGGCAAGAACGATACATGAATCCACACGATGAACTGACAACCAGAACAATGAATGCAGGTTAAATAGGCACAGGTGATGGGTTAATGGGAGACACCTGGTTGGAGTGGAACACAATGTGCAAACCATTCATAAGCCTCAAAAATAGAAAGGCCAGATTAGACTGCTAAAAAACATCTAAAAAAGCCAGCCCAGTTTTGGAACAGCATTCTCTGGACAGATGAAACTAAGATCAACCTGTACCAGAATGATGGGAAGAAAAAAGTATGGCGAAGGCTTGGAACGGCTCATGATCCGAAGCATACCACATCATCTGTAAAATACAATGGAGGTAATGTGATGGCATGGGCATGCATGGCTTCCAATGGCACTGGGTCACTAGTGTTTATTGATCTGGTCAAATATTGTTTAGGTATGCAAATTAGTATAGGCGTACAATGAACTGACATTTTTCACACACTGATTACCTTCCTCCCCCGTTATTCCATACACTGTGTTGCATTGCGTTCCACCACAACCAGGTGTCTCCTATTGACCCATCACCTGTGTTGCATTGTTCCATTCCAAACAGTTGTCTCCCATAAACCCATTACCTACAGTTAGGTCTGGAAATATTTGGACACTCGACATTTTCAAAATTTTGGCTCTGTACACCACCACAATGGATTTGAAATGAAACAAATGAGTTGTAATTGAAGTGCAGACTTTCAGCTTTAATTCAAGGGTTGAACAAAAATATTGTATGAATCGTTTAGGAATTGCAACCATTTTCAATTTGATAATAACTTGTATAGCATTTTTCAAGTACAATTACACAATGTGCTGTACACAAAATAAAAAAAAGAACATTAAAATAAAAATAAAAAAACATATATTATTAAAAAAATAAAAAAGTAAAGGAAATAAAAAGAATAAACAAAATATAAAATCACAATGATAAAATATTCGTAAAAGCCATGTTATAAAAATTTGTTTTTAGGTAAGATTTAAAAGAATGCACTGACGTTGCATCTCTGACATTCTGTGGTAGGCTGTTCCAGAGTCTAGGGCCCCTTATAGCAAAGGCCCGGTTCCCTTTAGTTTTCAGTCTAGACTCTGTTACAGCCATAAGGCCCTTTTTAGCTGATCTAAGAGGCCTAACAGTGCAGTATGTGTTAAGCATGTCACTATAATCAGATGCCAGACCAGGTAGTGCCTTAAGTAGAATTTTAAAATCTACTCTGAAATTCACTGGTAACCAATGTAGAGTTGCCAACACTGGGGTTATATGAGACCTTGATTTAGTAAGAAGTCTGGCAGCTGAATTCTGTACAACCTGGAGTTCACCTAGGGGACTTACTGTTGAGGCATGTAAACAAAGCATTACAGAAGTCTAGGCGAGATGAAATGAAAGCATGTATATTTTCTCAGTGTCCTCAAAAGATAAAACCCAACTTATTTTGGAAATGCTTCTAAGTTGGTAAAAGCATGCACCAGTTTTTTTGTTTTATATTCAAATTTTAAGTGTGGGTGAAAGAACTCCCAGATTTGTAATTGTAAATGTAATAGGACGAATTAACACAATCATAAATAAAATGTTCATTATTATCCTTTACATGCAATGACTGCTTGAAGTCTGGAATGCATGGACATCACCAAATGCTGGGTTTCCTCCTTTGTTATGCTTTGCCAGGCCTTTACTGCAGCTGTCTTCAGTTGTTGTTTGTTTGTGGGTATTTCTGCCTTAAATTTTGTCTTCAGCAAGTGAAATGCATGCTTGAGCGGGTTGAGATCAGGTGATTGACACAGCCATTGCAGAATATTCCACTTCTTTGCCTTAAAAAACTCCTGGGATGCTTTTGCAGTATGTTCTGGGTCATTTTCCATCTGTAAAGTGAATCGCTGTCCAATCAACTTTGCTGAATGTGGCGGAATCTAAGCAGACAATATATCCCTATTCACTTCAGAATTCATCCGGCTGCTTCTGTCTTCTGTCATATCATATATACACACGAGTGACCCAGTGCCATTGGAAGCCATGCATGCCCATGCCATCACACTGCCTCCACCTTGTTTTAAAGATGATGTGGTATGCTTCGGATCATGAGCCATTCCAAGCCTTCTCCATACTTTTTTCTTCCCATCATTCTGGTATAGGTTGAACTTAGTTTCATCTGTCCAAAGAATGCTGTTCCAGAACTGGGCTGGCTTTTATAGATGTTTTTTTGGCGAAGTCTAATCTGGCCTTTCTATTCTTGAGGCTTATGAATGGTTTGCACCTTGTGGTGAACCCTCAGTACTTGCTCTTGTGAAGTCTTCTCTTTGTGCTAGACTTGGATAATGATATGCCTACCGCCTGGAGAGGGTTTTTCACTGGGCTTGATGTTGTGAAGGTATTTTTTTCTACAATCATCCACCACTGTTGTCTTCCGTGGATGTCTAGGTCTTTTTGTGTTGCACCAGTGCGATCTTTTTTTCTCAGAATGTACCAAACTGTTGATTTGGCCACTCCTAATGTTCCTGCTATCTCTCTGATGGATTTCTTTTTTACAGCCTAGGGACTATGGCCTGCTTCACTTGCATTGAGAGCTCCTTTGACTGCATGTTGTGGGTTCACAGCAACAGCTTCCAAACACAAATGCCACACTTGGATTCAACTCCAGACCTTTTACCTGCCTAAGTGATGAAGAAATAACAAAGGAATCGCCCACACCTGTCCATGAAACAGCCTTTGAGTCAACTGTCCAATAACTTTTGGTCCTTCGAAAAAGAAGGGGCTACATATTAAAGAGCTGTAATTCCTAAGCCCTTCCTCCTATTTGGATGTGAATACCCTCAAATTAAAGCTGAGACTGCACTTTAAGCCCATATTCATTAATTAACTGTAACTTCAAAATATTTTGATAAACAGCCAAAATAACAAAACTTGTGTCAGTGTCCAATTATTTCCGGACCTAACTGTATATTGGCAGTATTCCACAAATCACTAAAATTATGAACTGGCTATCAACACACAGGTCTCATATACCACGGCAGTCATCCAATCAGCATTCCGTAATCAAAGCAACCGGTTAATAATCTTACATATAAAAATATAAATTGAGAAATGTTGTCATATTTTGGCATTCATAAATTAATTATAACTATTAATAGATCAATTAATACATAGTAGAAAAATAGTATGTGTCTGGGAGGCTTGCTGAGGCGCCTGGTGTCCAGGTTGCTCTGGACTGTGTATGCTGGCTCTCCTCCGATGTCCAATGTAGGGGGAGGAGTGCAGAGTGAGATGGGTGGATGAACAGGGCTGTAATGCACAGGCTTGAACAAGGACATGTGAAATGTGGAATGAATCTGGTATTGTGGTGACAGTTGCAGATGGTAGGTAATAAGGTTAATTTGTTTTATGAATTTAAATGGGCCAGTGTACCTGGGGTTGAGCTTTTTGCTGGGGAGACAGAGACGGATGTCCCAGGTTGACAACCATACTTGCTGACCAGGGTGGAATAGCGGGATGGGTCAACGGTGCCTGTCGGAGGAACTTTTCTGTGTCTGGGAGGCTTGCTGGATGTGACGGTGAGCCGTCTCCCACACCCATTCACTGCGTTGAAACCAGTCGTCAACCGTGGGACCAGCGCCGGCTCTGCCTCCCAGGGAAACAGAGGAGCCTGGTAGCTTAAAACACATTGGAAAAGTGTCAGGTTAGTGGACATGTGCACAAGGGAATTTTGGGCATATTCCGCCCACGGCAGGTAACGGCTCCAGTCGGCGGGATTTCTGGCGCATTGCTGGCATAAATATCTCTCGAGCTCCTGATTGAGGCGCTCTGTTTGGCACGTACTTTGCGGGTGGTATCCAGAGGACAAGCTGAGTGTCACACCCAGGCCGTCGCAGAATGATTTGCAGATGCGGGAGATGAACTATGGTCCGCGGTTGGACTCAATGTCCTCAGGGATACAATCTGAAAACTTGGTTGAACAGGTATTCCGCCATTTCCATGGCACTGGAGAGATGAGGCAGAGGAATTAGATGGCACATTTTGGAGAATATATCAATGGCTACCAAAATAGAAGTAAATCCAGATGAGACAGAGAGATCAGTGATGAAGTCTAGAGCAATGAGGGACCATGGCCTTTGAGGGACTGGCAAGTGCAGTAGTTTGCCAGGCAAAAGCTAGCGTGCAAGACTTGGATTGGGCACAAAGAGGACATGACAGGACATAATCCTTAACATCGGCCACTAGAGAGGACAACCAGTATTTTCTGGACATGAGCTCGGTGGTTTTGCATTTTCCGGGGTGACCTGAACTGAGAGAGGTGTGACACCAATGCAATAACTGGGGACACATGGCAGGAGGATCATAAGTCTGACCAGCTGGTGTTTCTGGTGGTGCAGGATCAGCTCGGAGGGCATCCTGGAGAGCAGACTGGATCTCCCACTGTACGGGAGCGGCGATACAGGCAGAAGGCAGGATGGGTTCAGGTTCTGGAACACAGGTAGGCGGATCGAACTGTCAGGATAGTGCATCGGCTTTCAGGTTCTTTCTCCCCGGCTGGTAGGATACTGTAAACTGAAAGCAGGTAAAAAGGAGAGACCACCGGGCTAGTCTAGGGTTAAGGTGTTTATCCTATTTCAGGCATTCAAGATTACAGTGATCGGTGAGTATCAGGAAGGGAAACATCACCCCCTCTTACCAATGTCTCCATTCCTCCAATGCTAATTTAATGGCTAGGAGTTCTTTATTGTCCACATAGTGGTTTCGTTCTGTGGGTGAAAGTTTTTTGGAGAAAAACGCACATGGGTATTCCATTTTGGGTGTTGTGACAAGCTTAGCTGGTGTTCCATGATATTGTGACAGCACGGCACCAACGCCCAACTCTGAGGCGTCTACGTCCAGCACAAATGGTAGTGAAGGGTCTGGCATAGGATAGAAGCGGTGGTAAGGAGCTCCTTCAGGCGGTCACAGGCCTTGTGCGCAGGCTCGGTCTAACAGAGTGTCTTGGTCTTCTGAGTGGTCATGATAGTGAGGAGCGCCTAGAACTGAAGTTCCTGATAAAGTAGAGGTAGAAGTTGGCAAATCCTAAGAATTGCTGAAGCTCTTTCACACTCTTGGGGTGGCTCTTACTGCTGCAACTTGTTTTGGTCCAGACATACCCCTCCCGGGGTGAGTACAAACCCAGAAATGTAAGGAAGCGGACGTGAAACTAACTCTTTTCTGTTTTGACGTAGAGTTGGTTCTCACAGAGTGGTTGCAGGACTTGACCGACATGTCAGACCTTCTTGGAGGTTGTTGGAAAAGATAAGGATGTCATCTATGTACACTAGGATGAAGCGATCAATCTAGTCATTCATGATGTCTGTCATGAATGACTGGAAAACTGTCGGGCCGTTGGTCAGGCCATAAGGCATAAATAAGTACTTGCAGTGCCCTCTTGGAGTGATGAACTCAGTTTTCCACTCATCACCCTTATGGATGTGGTTCGGATTGTACGCACTTCGTAGATCGAATTTCGTATACATCTGGGCTTTTTTTTTACTTGTTCCAGGGCTGCTGGAATAAGGGGGAGTGGAAAGCGATTTTTCATAGTAATGTCGTTGAGTGCTCTGTAGTCAGTACAGGGGTGTAAGCCCCTATCCTTTTTGCCCACAAAGAAAAAGCTTGATGCAACAAGCGAGGTAGATGGGCGTATGGAACCGAGCTCCAATGCTTCATTAATGTATTGACTCATTGCTTCAGACTCAGGTAAAGACAAAGGGTATATTCTACCTTTGGGCGGAACCACCCCTGGTAGGAGGTTGATGACGCAGTCCCATGGCCAGTCGGGCCTTCTCCTTGCTAAAAACCTCCAGGTATTGGGTATATTCAGGTGGGATCTGGGTTGGTAGAGGTGGTAGGCTCTTCGATGGAGGTGGCACGATAGGGTAGCTCCATACACTTGAAAATAGCTCCAGGTAACCAGTTCCCCCTGACGCCAGGAAAGAGTTGGGTCATGTAGGCTGAGCCATGGATGGTCAAGGATGAGAAGGGTCTGGAGCTCTAGGGCATAGTCCGCAGCAGACCGCTCTCCTTGGCGGATCTCACACAGGAGGTCCCCCACAGGTTCTTCACTAGTCGGGTGATCAAAAACTTCTTTGAACAGGTCAGTGAAGAGTTTCAGAGTTTACCGCTGGTTGACATGCTATTTTGCATTTTGCATTTCCACTGCAATACAGTACAGCCTTTCATTACCATATTCATCATGACATATTTTTTTAAATACTTTAACTGGTGCTCAAAAAAGAAAAGCCAGAAAATTATATAAATACTAGTGATACATGTGATATGTGCCCATGACAAATTTATTTACTGAAGTTGTGACAGCAGTAGGCCTGGGACAAGGACAAGGACAATGACAGTGAGGGCAGTAGTGGCAGCAGCTAGGCCTTTTGTGTGCATGTAGGAATTTTTGCAACCTATAGACTACAAGCTTAGGTTAACCAGGGTAGATAAAACTTGCTTAAATAATAGGAAAATTGTTTTAAAAAGCAATTTTCTCTGTCTATACATGACATGAGATATCAGTAGCGATAGTAAGAATTTACGGACCGAAATGGGGTGAAGATAGGAATGAAGATAAGCTCCGCCCTATCATCAACACAATATTTTTCACTGTAGACTAAGTTTATAGTGCATGTAATCTTGTGTTGTGTGACTTCTTTGCTTAATAGGGAGAGAAACGGGGAACAGACACAGATGGTGAGTTCAGGGTCCTGGTGGGCATTAAAAAGTCCTGGTGGGCATTTTATTAACAAAAAGGGAACGATGAGGGGAGGAGGGGAGAGAGAAATCCAAACCAATAATCAAACCCCTATTTTGGGGAGGCGGCATCACCTCTGGGTCAGCCTCCTGGTGAAGGTTTGGGAGGAATGGTTATCGGAGTTCGTATCTTAAGTGGTTGCTCCGGTAGCCTTAATCTCCTTGGAGCCCTTAAATGCCTCCCATGGCAAGGTCCAAAGGGGAGGCAGGAGTGTAGGGGCGGGGCTGGCCCAGCTGCTAGCTTCCGGAATCTTCCAGAAGCCACCAGTGTTTTCTGTTGGGGGCGTTAGTGCAATGCTGATTGGAGGGGTGTGGGTGGGTTTGTGCCATGTTTGGAATAATGCAAACAGTTCCTGTGCTGTAAGCATTTTTCTTTGGGTATGTGCTGTGCTGTATATGGAATTATGGTCAATGAACATCATTCTCACATTTCCATCGCTATTCTTCAGGTGTGAATAGCGATGAAAATGGCATCCTTTGTGGAACGGTTGCGGAGGTAGGTGAATTAGAGTGGGTAGAATTGTAACGGTGGTGGTAGTGGAGGAGCCAGGCGCAGGCAGATCACACTCGATGTAGGGTTTTTAATGAAAAAACTAACACCGAGCATACAAAACAAACTTAATGAAAATAAAGGGGCTGATATTTTAACAGCAAGCAGGAGCACTCACCGGTTGCGTGTTACATACAGACAGCAACAACAATGATCGACAAATGTGGGGAGCAGAGGGGAAACATTTAAACACATACTAATGAGATAATTGGGACCTGGTGTGAGTTGTTGAAGACGTGACACGAAACAAGTCCGGGATGTGTTTGTGTGTGACGGGAACAGGGGATGCACGGCACGGTGGCGCTGAACCTCACCGTACCGTGACAAGAATGACCTTGGTAATCTGCCTTTCACATGGGACATGAAAAGTCTCAAAGGATTTTTGATAACTAGGTTGAGTGAGGCGGGATAACAGTGATTAGGGCTATTGCCTTGGGTTTCTTGGGCACTGGGATGATGGTGGTCGCTTTGATGCAAGTGGGGACTGTTATGTCGTTGTCTTAATACTTTAATAAACATAATTAAAACCCCTTCCTTCATCCTCCTCTTGTCCTAATCGTGACATCATATGTCAAACCCAGTACATGACAGGGACTACGATGGACAGGTTGAAGATGTTAGTGAAGCATTTAACATAATTTGTTAACAAGGAGGTTAGATCAAGTAAAACATTAGTTCAAAGAACAGGATGAGAGATTTTTTTTGCATTGCACAATTCTTAGTAGTTGTCAGTTTACGTTTAAGTTTAAGGCCCCCAGAGAAGTTTGACTGTGTGGATACTGAGAATTGGCCAAAATAGATACCAGAAGTCGTTTTGATAGGTATGCCTTTGAGGTTAAATTTTAAAGATTAGGTTAATACCCTGAAATACTCTATGGCAAATGAAGCAGAGGATATATTGAACGCATCCCAGCTGCCAGAAGCTTAGCAGAGGATAATGTTTTGAAAGATTGTTTTGAAACATATTTTGTAGGGAGATATGACATTATTTTTGAGAGTGCAAAGTTTAACAGGCGCAAACAGGAGCCTGAAGAATCGGCCCACAGCTTTATCACCTTTGTTCACAAATGAGTTGAACATTGTAAGTTTGGTGTTCTTAGGGAAGAACTGATATGTAATAGGATTTCTAGGAATTTTAGACATTTCCCTTTATGAAACAAGAAAAGGAACCAGGTAAGCCTAGTTCTGCTGGGCTGTGATTAGAAGGGATGAATGTTGTTGCCCTGGCTGGATTCGATCTGCAGTTTCCTATGTGACAGACTGTCTTTAAACACTACGCTATTTAAACAGTGGGTGTTGTTGCACGTGACACGTGTGTAGAGATGTCAGTGTATTTCTGCATTGTTAAACCAAGTAGTCGAAACTCCACGGTTCTCAAAACTAGTTCCCTACATTAGCTAACATCCAAACCAACAACAGGTATAACAGGGTCGCTACACTACATTCAACACGTTAAATTAGAAAGTGATTACTGTAGATGGCTAGCTAATAGCTATACAGCTCCTATAATGAAATCAATGACTCCAATCACTCCATGGCTGGTTCCACTACGCTATGTGAACTATGCTATGTAAATCGAAATAGAGCAATGTGTTTGTCGGTGCAGTTCATCCGCAATATCAATCAAATTTGCAATCAATCAAATTTATTTATAAAGTCCTTTTTACATCAGCAGTTGTCACAAAGTGCTTTTTCAAAACACCTTAAACCCCAAGGAGCAAACAACAGTAGTGTTGAATTTCAGTGGCTAGGAAAAACTCCCTAAGAAGGCCGAAATTTAGGAAGAAACCTAGAGAGAACCCAGGCTCCGAGGGGTGACCAGTCCTCTTCTGGCTGTGCCGGGTGAATATATTAAGAGTACAAATTACAATAATTAATAAATGCATGTGGGCTGAGTCCAGAGTCTATTTAAACTTAGTCCAGGTCGGAAGCATGACCAGATAAGGACAGGGACAACATGTGGGAGGGGGAGGTGTCAGCACAGTGGCAGCTGAAATCGTCAGGTATAGTCTTGATCTGCAACACAACCAGGAGGACTTTGTATATAACCACAAACAGTTTTACTTTAAGCTTACTATAACGTATCTACTGAAAGTTGTAGCCAGCAAAGTTTTAGTCTAGCTACACAGTACCTATATTGAAAACAATGACTCTAATCACTCCATGGCTGATTCGTTTCTTTAGAAAACAGTGACATTTGAATTAGCCAACCACTACGCTATGTGAACTACGCTATGTAAATTGAAATCGAGAGCAGTGTGTTCCTTGTTGGTGCAGTTCGTCCATTGCAATATAACCGTAAACAGTTTTATTTTAGCCTTATTATAACATAGCTACTAATTCTTGTAGCCAACAAAGTTTTACTTTATACTGAAAAAATCCTATTGCCTAATTTGTTTTGTCCATGGCGAGGATCGAACACCAGTCACCTGCATGGGAGTCTGCGTCTCTAACCACCACGCTATTTAACAATGAGTAGTTAGTCAGTCAGCTCACTCACTCACTCAGTGAGTCTTACGCGGTCCGCCAAAAAATGCAACTGGAAAGACACATTGTTAACTTTGGCTGAATCTGTAAACCAGGTTAGACAGAGCGAGTGGGTGAAGAAACAACAGACTGTTGTAATACGTAATGGGAGCGCTACACCAGATGACAACGAGGACAAGTTACATGCAATATCACATACATATTGTTCTAAGAGACCAGTAGGATATGTGGAACAGAGACACAATGTTAAAAGACAATCACAAAATCACTAATATCACTGTATGTAGTGGTTTTCATTAAAACATTCCCAAAAACCCTGGCAGATTAGAAGGCGATGCCAAAATCTGCCTGACATAGAGTGCATTCCCCTACACCCTACAACTCTGCAACATGTTTCAATCTCTATAATGGACAATCTTTAAAAGACAAAGAGTTGGAAAGGATGGAAGAAATGGGTTTCATTTAGCATAGATAAGCCCACTGACTGGTGTGCAGTGATGGTGGTTGTCCCCAGGCCAAATGGAAAGATAAGGATATGTATTGACCTCACCAAACTCAATGAGGAAGTCTGTAGAGAGAAACATATCTTGCCATCAGTAGAACAGTCAGTGACTCAGTTAAATGGCTCAAAGGTTTTTAAAAAGCTGGATGCCTGCTTAGGCTTCTGGCAGATACCCCTATCACCAGAGAGTAGGGAGTTCACTGCATTTAACACCTGGTCCATGGCTCTTTGCCATGGTGCTGGTGCCAAGACAATGCCAAAAATTAGCCTGTTGTAGTGATACAACCCCTTGAGTATATTGATGGTAAGAAACACTGTGTTCTTCTGTCTCTATTTGTAAATATGCTTTGGCCAGGTCCACTTTACTGAAGTGCTGTCCCCCTGAAAGAGTCTCAAAGATATCCTCTATCCTTGTTAGTGGGTATTGCTCTGCTTGCAGCATTGGGTTGACAGTGACTTTGAAATCCCCGCAGAATTTCACAGCTCCATTTTTCTTTGCCACTGGCACAACTGGAGTAGCCCAGGGACTCCAGTCCACCTTGGATAATATCCTCTCAGCTTCTGACATATCTAGTTCAGTCTCCACTTTTTGGTGGGTAGTGTGATGCAGTCAAAACTCTGTGTCCGCTACTTTACGTTCGTTGGTGAGTTCTCCCAGAAACTTAATGAAACATAACAGACTATAAACTATAAATTATCCAGAAAACCAATACTCAAATTTATTACAAGCTTGTAGGTGATACAACAGTTGTTACACATGAAGTGTTCAGCAACGTATGACAACAGTGTACAACCTCACTGCAAGACAAAAGTGTATGACAACGAAATACAGTTTAGGAATCCTTTTGTAATGAAACATGATCCAACACCAAGTTACCTACCCCTGATTTCTCCACTGACCATGGGTGTGTCTAGTCTTGGCTTATCTGACCAGTCTAATTCAGCTCACCCATACCTGCCTAAACTCCACCCTGAGTGTCTGATCACATGCCACCACTGAACTGGCAATACTACACTGATGCTTCTGTAGGGTCTGCATACAGTTTCTAAGGTCATGCCTTAATCGCCCTATCTTGAGCCATGAATAGATCATGGAATGTGTAGATTGGAATGTGTATCTAGTTCATAAGTGTGGCTACACAATACTAGTCTTATGATTCTCAGCTTAGTTAATCCAACTCCAGCTAGCCTGACTGATGAGTCATCAAGATGCATCCACTCACAGAATGTGCTTATGACAGAACTGTTATGTAGCTGCTTTTTTTCATGCCTAGATAAGTTTATTCTAAGACACAGAATAAATCAATTTCACTAGTATATTATGAATTACAAATGTAAGATTACATTTGATATGAAAACATTTACATTTACAAAATCTTCTACAAGTGTATGGAATTGGGTGTGCTTTGTGTAACTTCAGTGTTGCATCATCATTGAGAACAATTTTCCCTTTGAGGTGTTTCCAATGCCTGGTTTAAACACAGCTCCATTCAAAATTTCTTCAAGGTTCTGGAGTAGACTGCAGGTCATACGGTGTGCAAGCTCTTTATGGATCTCCAACTGCAGCTTCCTCAGCCAGTCACGACCCCAGAGCGCTGGCCCACCTATCTTGACCACATACAGATCCTGTGTGCACTGTTGGTCATTGTACTTCACGGTCACACACATCACTCCAAGAGGTATTATCTTCTCACCAGTGTATGTTTTAGCTGTACAGTTGTACAGCTTTAACTTTGCATTCTTGAAATGCGTCTCAAACTCTCTTTATGACATCCCTGATACTGCAGAGCCTGTGTCTAACTCCATTTTTACAAGTCCATTGTTTCAAGTCTTTCACGGTGTAGATCTCCAGACTATCTAGGCCATTATCACTATCTCCGTCTGATTTTTCATTAACTGCATGCAGGTCAATCAAATGTTTTTTATAAAGCCCTTTTTACATCAGCAGTTGTCACAAAGTGCTTTTTACAAAACACCCAGCCTGAAACCCCAAAGAGCAAGCAACAACAGGTTTGATGCACAGTGGCTAGGAACAAATCCCTAAACGGGTTGAAACTTAGGAAGAACCCTTAAAAGGAACCAGGCTCTGAGGGGTGGACAGTCCTCTTCTGCCTGTGCCGGCTGAACATTTTAAGAGTACAAATTGTAATAATTAATAAATGCATGTGGGCTGTGTCCAGAGTCTATAAAACATAATCCAAGTCAGAAGCATGACCAGATGGACAAGGACAGGGACAATCGGGGTTAACAATCAAGTTTTGCTATTTACACACAGTCATAGCTTGTTTAATCTTGGCTGATTGTGACCAAGTAGGTTATGAATGGAAAAGATGTGACATCATAAATTACCTGTGTCGCAAATAAAGTGATTTCAATGTTGCTTAGCAAATTAAAACAATAAAATGTTTATGACCTGTTTGTTGGACAGTCATATCATTATTATTTATTCTGGCCTGTGATTTGGGACCTAAACATTCAATTCTGTCCCATATCCCATATTTCTATGTATAGGCTATTTGAGTAATTCATCCTTTGCAATTTATGAAGTTTATCAAGCATCACTGTTTAGGGCTATATACAGCTAATTATGTGCAAATTGGTTGATAATGTTAGTTATTTTACCTTCTACATCAAAATAATATCAAAATAAAAACACAATTCTATTGGATTCATCTGTGAATAATTTAAGTGTGGTGTACTTTTTTTTTATAAATTCGTATAGCCTAATAAACTAATGGAAATACTATAACCTGTGTCTTTTTTTTTCGTATTCTATTGATCAAATTCTTATATTCTTCAAATTCATTAGACATTTAATACAAATAAATTGTGTAATGCATTCTTTTTTAGACAAATCTATATAGTTTGAAAGCAACACCATAGACAAACTGATGCTGTGGCTGGCTGATGATGCTGTGGAGGAGAATATGCATGCAAATGGGGATGATTTGCTTGTGGAGTAAGCCCAGGAGCCGTCTATGGAGGAGATATTAGAAAAGGTAAACTTAGATGTTCATAGTTATTACTGTTATTATCAGATCTGACAGCAGATAAAAAAATTTCTAGGGACCTAAAACGAGACTCATTTATTACAGAATTTGAAACAAAAAAAAAAAAATTTAAACACAGCCTTCTAGTGTACATGTAGGCATGTTTCATTGAAATGTACAGCTGTGTGTTGTCTGCTTATCAGTTAAAATTGACAATTTTTCTGTAATCCAGAAAAATTGGGTTTTCTGGATTACATCTACAAAGAGGCAGTATGTCTGGTGAAAAATAAGTGGTACTAAAATGGTTGACAGACCACAGACACAATCTGATATCTTTCTGATAAATAACATCTAAACCAATTTTTAATTAATGTTTAGCATTTTCACCAACTCACTAATGTGTTTTAAAAGACAGATTACCAATTTCCAAGGTATTTATAAGAAGCAAAACATTCCCTAAAATGATTGTTTTGGGTATTCATTTTAGGGTCATCCAATGCTAGGTTCTCTAGGTGTGCATAAGCTTGTTCAAGAGAGGGACCCATAGCGTATAGCAAAGTCCTTTTTCAGGGGAATCGGTCAAAATAGCATCCTCGGATACATGCAGGCAGCGGATGGGCCATGCACCTTGCCCTGAGCCCCTGCACTTGTCGGTTATTGGTGCATGCATCCCTATCTGCTTGATGAACACGCACAGACAGACAATGCATGCCCATCTGCATGAATGACGCATGTCACGCAGATAGAATGTGGGAACCGATAACTGATGGGGGAAAAGGGCAGAGGCTGAAGCCCACACCTGGTGTCTGTGCGCGTGCCTTGCATATAGTACTGTCACCAGAATAAAATTGAAATGAACAATATATTACAGAGCTACAGATTTCATTAATATAAAGAGTGTACAATATAAAATTCAGAACTACACCCTGTGTAACTCCTTCCAATTATTCCGTCAGTTACAGCCTGTGTGCTGTAATTATAGTAATTTTGAAACCAGAGGCAAGTATGCCTGGCCAGGCCCAAAGAAAATGGCTTTTTCAATAAGATAGCGTGATTTACTGAATCACACGTGTTTGACAGGTCAGCAAACAGAGCAATAAAGCTTTATTTCTCATCCAAGGCTTTGACAAAATCATTTTAAACCAGTGTAATTGCTGGTATATTACTGTACACAGGTCAAAAACCAGGCTGAAATATTTTCAAAATGCCATTTTCTTTTAAAAAGGAGAATTACTGTTCATTTACCAATACATACAGGATTTTAGCAAGGGATGACAATTTGGAGATAGGGTGACAATTAGCAAGGACACTAGAGTCCTCACCCTTGTGCAGTGAGAACACATGAGCGGTTTTTCCAAATTTTAGGAATAATCCCCAAATTTGTTTTATTAAATATACATATTAGTGCTTTAGAGATAATTGGTGCACCACTAACCAATAAGCCTGGATCTAGCATATTAGTCTGTTTTTTGTTAGTGTCTATAGCTAGCAAAGAATCAAGGACCACTATTTCAGTGAACAGCCTCTTAAAATCAATGTTCCTACAAAATGATTCAATGTCCATGTGTTCCTCTATCATTACCTTTGTCATTTTGTGTAGTTGTAGAGGTTTTTATAAAAAGATCACCTGCTGGCAGTTAAAGGCATCTGCAATTGCATTTAGATCAGTAATACTGTAGGTACAGTGTCCAAATCTGCTGTGGTGACACTGTTCTTCAGGGGTTTTACTGTTGTCCAGAATTTGGAAGAACATCCATTATAGTTAGATTGCATGTTTACATATATGTCTGCTTTTACTTTTATCCAATTCATTTTACACATATGTTTTTCAAAGTCTTAACATTCTGGCAGTCCATGTAACATCATGACAGAGGAAACACTTTGGAGTCTTGGATGCAAGTGCCAAAAGGGATTAATAATAAAGAAAAGAAGGGAATGATGATAAACAAAGGTAGCCATAGGCCAAATAGTGAGCTAAAAACAGGAGTGTAATGTAACTAAAGAAAACAAGACTAGACAATGCGACCTAGCAACCAATACCCTTAAATAGGATACCTAATTAATACAATACATAACAGGTGAGTTCAACAGCTGTGTTGGCATTGGTGATTAGCTGAGTTGGTTTAAGCCAACACAGAACTCTTTAATATTATCTACTTCCTGTGACTACAAGTCTAGATTCCCAGTCCAGCCTAAAAACCCAGGCATCCAGATGATGCCAGAAAGTGTTGACTATAAAAGTTACCCCCAAATATTTGCATTAATTGTAACCAATTCTGAAATTCTTGGTGCCTGCTGAAACGTTTAATCCCATGACCTAGTGAAGGTACAGTATCTCACAGAAGTGTGTACACCCCTCACAATTTTGCAAATATTTGATTATATCTTTTCATGTGACAACACTGAAGAAATGACACTTTGATACAATGTAAAGTAGTGAGTGTACAGCTTGTATAACAGTGTAAATTTGCTGTCCCCTCAAAATAACTCAACACCCAGCCATTAATGTCTAAACCGCTGGCAACAAAAGTGAGTACACCCCTAAGTGAAAATGTCCAAATTGGGTCCAAAGTGTCAATATTTTGTGGCCACCATTATTTTCCAGCACTGCCTTAACCCTCTTGGGCATGGAGTTCACCAGAGCTTCACTGGTTGCCACTGGAGTCCTCTTCCACTCCTCCATGACGACATCACGGAGCTGGTGGATGTTAGAGACCTTGCGCTCCTCCACCTTCCGTTTGAGGATTCCCCACAGATGCTCAATAGGGTTGAGGTCTGGAGACATGCTTGGCCAGTCCATCACCTTTACCCTCAGCTTCTTTAGCAAGGCAGTGGTCGTCTTGGAGGTGTGTTTGGGGTCGTTATCATGTTGGAATATTGCCCTGCGGCCAAGTCTCCGAAGGGAGGGGATCATGCTCTGCTTCAGTATGTCACAGTACATGTTGGCATTCATGGTTCCCTCAATGAACTGTAGCTCCCGAGTGCCAGCAGCACTCATGCAGCCCCAGACCATGACACTCCCACCACCATGCTTGACTGTAGGCAAGACACACTTGTTTGTGTACTCCTCACCTGGTTGCCGCCACACACGCTTGACACCATCTGAACCAAATAAGTTTATCTTGGTCTCATCAGACCACTGGATATGGTTCCAGTAATCCATGTCCTTAGTCTGCTTGTCTTCAGCAAACTGTTTGCGGGCTTTCTTTTGCATCATCTTTTAAAGAGGCTTCCTTCTGGGATGACAGCCATGCAGACCAATTTAATGCAGTGTGCGGCGTATGGTCTGAGCACTGACAGGCTGAGCCCCCACCCCTTCAACCTCTGCAGCAATGCTGGCAGCACTCATACGTCTATTTCCCAAAGACAACCTCTGGATATGACGCTGAGCACGTGCACTCAACTTCTTTGGTCGACCATGTTCTGAGTGGAACAGGCGAGGCCTGTTCTGAGTGGAACCTGTCCTGTTAAACCGTTGTATGGTCTTGGCCACCGTGCTGCAGCTCTGTTTCAGGGTTTTGGAAATCTTATAGCCTAGGCCATCTTTATGTAGAGCAACAATTCTTTTTTTCAGATCTTCATCGAGAGTTCTTTGCCATGAGGTGCCATGTTGAACTTCCAGTGACCAGTATGAGGGAGTGTGAGAGCGATAACACCAAATTTAACACACCTGCTCCCCATTCACACCTGAGACCTTGTAACACTAACGAGTTACATGACACCGGGGAGGGAAAATGGTTAATTGGGCCCAATTTGGACATTTTCACTTAGGGGTGTACTCACTTTTGTTGCCAGCTGTTTAGACATTAATGGCTGTGTGTTGAGTTATTTTGAGGGGACAGCAAATTTACACTGTTATACAAGCTGTACACTCACTACTTTACATTGTAGCAAAGTGTCATTTCTTCAGTGTTGTCACATGAAAAGATATAATCAAATATTTGCAAAAATGTGAGGGGTGTACTCACTTTTGTGAGATATTGTATAAGACCAGAAATAATTTGTAGTTTGTTTTGTGGTTAGCAGTGACTGAATCACTTCTATGAAATCATGCTTCAATTGTTCCGAGCTGCATTTCATGATGTTGTTTGATCCCACATGAACAACAATACTATGAATTTGTTAGTGTTTGCGCAGAACGTTTGGGATCATTGCAGTAATTTCCTTGTAGGACCAGGACAACAAATTTTAGCACCACACAAAATTTTAGGTTTACTGCTGACAACTTGTTAGCCCTTCCCTTACACCGCACCACAACAAAATCCAACTCTGGCAACCCACGAGTGGAGCAGGATTAACCTGGGAGTGGCACAAGCAGTGAAAGTGCTTTGTGACACCGCTGAAGTTAGAGGGACCCTCTGTTGGCAGCATCAAGCAGTTAGTCCTGTGTCTCATGTCAATTTTGTACAGCGTCTTTGGGTCCCTGAAAAGCGCTATATAAATATAATGTATTATTATTATTATTATTATATGGTAGTATTGCCTGGTCAGGATTATTGTTTCAAATGCTTCCTGGGTGTGAGTAATATGATTGAAGGCTGCAAAAAGTTAATTTAAGATGTGAGGTTCATCTAATACTTTGATAGTTTTTCCTTTAGCTTTATGTTCTGACAACATTTCGCAGATTACTTCAAAATTCATCTTTCACAACTATGATCACAGATGTTAACATTGCCTCTTTTTCCTCTTTGATTTGAAACTAAAACACTTTTTTCGAAGCAAATCCAAGTAAAAGTAAATCCGAGTAAAACAGTAATATCAATAAAAGTTTGTTGTGTTCCCACTCACGCACGTAGCTCCAGAAGCGATAACAGGTGATATGGGTTTCCAATCACTCCAAAAGAATGGAATGATGAATGGTGGCAAAGGCACCAATCAAGGTTAAGATGCATGAGTACAGACACAGAGCCTTGGTTTGACTCACCGTCCTTAACACAAATATTGTTTGTGTTAAGGACGGTGAGTTGTTTGAAAACAGCTGTTGAGCTTTTCTGGGAGGGAGGGATTTGTTATACCATGCAGCTGAATTTGCCCTTGTGATCCTCTAAACAAAGGAATGGGTGAACTGTCTGATGAACACTGGACTCATAGCCTGTCAGTCAGCGTAACACTGTACATTTACCTTCACAGACATATACTAGACCCCTAGTCTGTTGGTAAGAATAATCCTAGACAACGAGTCAACTGTCAGACTCAACGGTGTCTAGGCAGGAGCCAAGCTTTACAGCCTCCTATCCTAGCACCACCTGACATGCCAGAGTTGTTGACAAGTAATCAATACTGCATTTTATACATTTTCTTCCAATTCTTGATTAGGCCCTACTTGCAGCAACTCCCAGCAGACTTGGGACAGTCAATGTCAAGGCATGTGTCTTCTGAAGCACATTCTGCTGCTGGTCTGAGTGTTTTATTAATGGCAGATAGGTGTGTCAGATAGGGGAGAGTATGAGATGGAAGTAACCAGCCCAGAGAAAGTGGTCTGCACCACATACAACATTTAAACGGACAACTGGCGTCAGCACATTAATAATTAAAGCATTTTATTCATAGCCTGGGAGGAAAATAACCAATTGACAACTTACATATTCACTTTGAGTTACTTCAAACAGCAAAATGATTAAAATCCAAACGATGCAGAGGATTTGTATGTATGTTTGTGTGTGAGGGGTGATCTCCTCGATCCAAATGATTTCTAGTAATAAGGCAACAGAATGCAAAACATTCCAGTTTCTCAGTACTTCTGTTAATGGCTTTTAATGCGTAGTTGTAGGGTTAGAAATTCCTATTACTACAGAAGTCCCATAAATATAACTCCCCTAAACTGTGACACTTTGAAGCTACATTCCATAAAAAACCTTAATGACAATGCTGCCAAAACTTCTAACAAGTATGTGAATAGTGCTAGCCAGTTCTCATTAGGTAGCATGTACTAATGAGTACCCACGTACTATATCGATAGGCAGGTACAGTGTACAGTGGATATAAAAAGTCTACAAACCTCTGTTAAAATGCCAGGTTCTTGTGATGTAAAAGAATGAGACAAAGATAAATCATGTCAGAACTTTTTCCACCTTTAATGTGACCTATAACATCAGCAATTCAATTGAAAAACAAACTCAAATCTTTGAGGGGGAAAAATAAAAAACTCACAATAACCTGGTTGGATAAGTGTGCACACCCTTGAACTAATACTTTGTTGAAGCACCTTTTGATTTTATTACAGTACTCAGTCTTTTTTGGGTAGGAGTCTATTAGCATGGCACATCTTGACATGGCAATATTTGCCCACTCTTCTTTGCAAAAGCGCTCCAAATCTGTCAGATTGTGGATCTGCCAGACATCTCCTGTGCACAGCCCTCTTCAGATCACCCCACAGACGTTCAATTGGATTCAGGTCTGGGCTCTGGCTGGGCCATTCCAAAATGTTAATCTTCTTCTGGTGAAGCTATGCTTTTGTGGATTTGGATGTGTGCTTTGGGTCGTTGTCGTGCTGAAAGGTGAACTTCATCTTCAGCTTTCTAACGGATGCCTGAAGGTTTTGTGCCAAAATTGCCTGGTATTTGGAACTGTTCATAATTCCCTCCACCCTGACTAAGGCCCCGGTTCCAGCTGAAGAAAAACAGCCCCAAAGCATGATGCTGCCACCACCATGCTTCACTGTGGGTATGGTGTTCTTTGGGTGATGTGCAGTGTTGTTTTGCGCCAAACATACCTTTTGGAATTATGGCCAAAAAGTTCAACCTTGGTTTCATCAGACCATACCACATTTTCCCATGTGCTTTTGGGAGACTTGATGTTTGTTTTTGCAAACTTCAGCCGGGTTTGGATGTTTTTCTTTGTAAGAAAAGGCTTCCGTCTTGCCACCCTACCCCCATAGCCCATTCATATGAAGAATACGGGAGATTGTTTGTCACATGTAGCACACAGCCAGTACTTGCCAGAAATTCCTGCAGTTCCTTTAATGTTGCTGTAGGCCTCTTGGAAGCCTCCCTGACCAGTTTTCTTCTCATCTTTTCATCAATTTTGGAGGGACGTCCAGTTCTTGGTAATGGCTCGGATGTGCCAAATTTTCTCCACTTGATGATGACTGTCTTCACTGTGTTCCATGGTATATCTAATGCTTTGGAAATTCTTTTGTACCCTTCTCCTAACTGATATCTTTCAACAATGAGATCCCTCTGATGCTTTGGAAGCTTTCTGCGGACCATGGCTTTTGCTCTGAGATGCAACTAAGAAAATGTCAGGAAAATCCTACTAGAACAGCTGAACTTTATTTGTGATTAATCAGAGTCACTTTGAATGATGGCAGGTGTGTAATGACTTCTATTTAACATGAGTTTGAATGTGATTGGTTGATTCTGAACACAACCACATCCCCAGTTACCAGAGGGTGCACACACTCATGCAACCAGGTTATTGTGAGGTTTTCATTTTTCATTTTTCCCCCTCGAAAATTTCAGTTTGTTTTCAAATTGAATTGTTCACATTATATGTCACATTAAAAGTGGAAAAAGTTCTGACATGATTTATCTTTGTCTCATTCTTTTACATCACAAAAACCTGACATTTTAACAGGGGTGTGTAGACTTTTTATATCCACTGTATGTAAATATAAGTGTTTTCGAACGATCGGACTTGTTTGTCCAGCACATCCCACAGATGCTCGATTGGATTGAGATCTGGGGAATTTGGAGGCCAAGTCACCTTGAACTCATTGTTGTGTTCCTCAAACCATTCCTGAACCATTTATGCTTTGTGGCAGGGCACATTATCCTGCTGAAAGAGGCCAATGCTATCAGGGAATACCATTGCAATGAAAGGGTGCACATGGTCTGCAACAATGCTTAGGTAGGTGGTACGTGTCAAAGTAACATCCACATGAATAGCAGGACCCAAGTTTTCCCAGCAGAACATTGCCCAAAGCATAATACTGCCTCTGCCAGCTTGCCTCCTTCCCATAGTACATCCTGGTACCATGTGTTCTCCAGGTTAGCGACGCACACGCACCCGGCCATCCACGTAATGTAAAAGGAAACGTGATTTCATCGGACCAGGTTACCTTCTTCCATTGCTCCGTGGTCCAGTTCTGATGCTCACGTGCCCACCTTCAGCAGTGGACAGGGGTCAGCATGGACACCCTGACTGGTCTGCAGCTACACAGCCACATACGCAACGTACTGCGATGCACTGTGTGTTCTGACACCTTTCTATCAGTACCAGCATTAACTTTTTCAGTAATTTGAATCGGACCACGGGGGCCAGCCTTCGCTCCCCACGTGCATCAATGAGTCTTCGCCTCCCATGACCCTGTCGCCGGTTCACCATTTTTCCTTCCTTGGACCACTTTTGATAGGTACTGACTACTGCAGACCGGAACACCCCACAAAGGCTGCAGTTCTGGAGATGCTCTGACCCCGTCGTTTAGCCATCACAATTTGGCCCTTGTCAAAGTCGCTCAGATCCTTACACTTGCCCAATTTTCCTGCTTCTAACACATCAACTTTGAGGACAGAATGTTCACTTGCTGCCTAATATATCCCACCCAATGACACCATGATAACGAGATTATCAGTGTTATTCACTTCACCTGTCTGTGGTCATAATGTTATGGCTGATTGCTGTATAGTGCATTCTGAAAGTACTCAGACCCCTTCACTTTTTCTGCATTTTGTTACACTACACATTATTCCCCAATCTACACATTATTCCCCATGATGACCAAACAAAAACTGTTTTTGAGAAATATTTGCAAGTTTATTAAAATAGCACATTTACTTTGGTTTGACACTCAAAATTCAAGTGCATCCTGTTTCCATCCATTCATCATCCTTGAGGTGTTTCTATAACTTGATTGATTCACATATTTTATCTGTGATAAACTCAATTGATGTATAGCTACGAGTGTCAATGCACAGATCTGGGGAGGGTAACAAAATATTTCTGCATTACTGAAGGTCCCCAGGAACACAGTGGACTCCATCATTCTTAAATGGATGAAGTTTGGAATCACCAACACTCTTCCTATAGCTGATCCGCCTGGCCAAACTGAACAGTCGGGGGAGAAAGGCATGGAGGTGAAAGAAAATCTGATGACCAATCTAAAAGAGTTCCGGTGTGGTGATGGGAAAAGCTTCCAAAAGGACAACCATCTCTGCTGCACTCAGACCAAACAGGCCTTCATGGTAGAGTGGCCGCCCCTCAGTAAAAGGCACATGACAGCCTATTTAGAGTTTGCCAAAAGGACTCTCAGACCATGAGAAAGAATATTTAGTGGTCTCATGAAAACAACATTGAACTCTTTGGCTGAATGCCTACTATCACATCTGGAGGAAACCAGACACCACTCATCCTGGCCGAATCCTTCCCTTGGAGACTAGTCAGGATTGAGGTAAAGATGAACGTAGAAAAGTACAGAGAAATCCTTGATGGAATCCTTCTTCAGAGTGCTCAGGACCCCAGACTGGGGTGAAGTTTCACCTTCCACTAGGACAAAGACCCTAATCACAAAGCCAAGACAACGCAGAAATTGTTTCGGGACAAGTCTGAAATGCCTCTTTTCCACTGGTGCCAAACACTGGCGTTTTACCCTAAAGTCCAGAAATGTTTCTGTTTCCATTGACACAGACCAGTGCCAGTCAGCCACTAGGCCGTGGCCAAGTAGCCCGGCTCTCACTTGGTGCTGGTTTGCGGGTTGATGCGTTACATGCTGTGAAAACTGTGCTATTCGAATAGCGACATGTATCATTTGCTTAGTCTTAGGCTTCTCATAATGGTATTCATCCAATCTAACAAACAGATCCCTGATAAAATAAAGAAAATAAAGCAATAGTACAGGGAAGCAAAGACTCACAACAGAAAGAGTTGTGATGCCATTGACTCAATAGAAAAACGGAGCGCTGAGACTGAGACGTTGCTTGCAGAACATATAACAACACAAAATTACCTCAGAATTCTCCTAAATCCTTCTACTAATGGTAGATAGTTTTTACAAAATACTTATTAAACTAAATAATTAATACATTGGCTTTTATTTTTTGTATCCAGAAAACCAAATCATGTTGATAATTTACTCATCCCTCCCCATCTGAGTCCCTCCTTAAGTCCTCGGTACCAAACGTATAGTCGAAACAGGAAAGTTCAGAGCCAACATTAGCATAAATCATCAGTGTAAAATGGTACCGGGGTAAAACACCAGTGGAAATGTGTCATAAATGTCTTTGAGTGGCCCACACATAGCCCAGACTTGAACCTGATCGAATATCTCTGAAGAGATATAAAAATGGCTGTGCAGTGATGTTCCCTATCCCACCTGACTGAGCTTGAAAGAATTGACGGAGAAAAGACGGAGAATGAGAGAAACACCCAAAGTACAGGTGTGCCAAGCTTATACCGTCATACCCAAGAAGACTTGAGACTGTAATTGCCAAATGTGTTTCAACAAAGTACAGAGTGATGCAGTCTGAATACTTACAATCCTGTTTCCAAAAAAGGATTGTAAGTGTAAAATGTAAAGAAAAAGAACACTGTGTATAATGTAAAGAAAAACAGAATGCAATGATGTGCAAATCATTTAAACCCTATATTCAGTAGAAAATAGAACAAAGACAACATATCGAATGTTGAAACTGAGAAATGTGATTGTTTCTTGAAAAATACATGCCCACTTTGAATTTGATGCCAGCAATACATTTTAAAAAAGCTGGGACAGGGGCAAAGAAAGACTGGAAAAGTTGTGTAATGCTAAAAAAACAAGAAACCAGGCAAGCCTAGTTCAGCCAGCCCACAATAGAAAGTGCTGCCCTCTCGAGATTCGAAATCCGGGTCGCCCACATGAAAGGCTGTGTCATTAAACACTACACCACGGAGCTGTACATTTGCCGGGTGTCAGTATGGCCTCTTGTCTATCCTGAACAAATCCTCTTTTGCCACTGGCTGTTTTAACAGTTAATTGGTCATTCATGAATGACATTGATACAGTTAAACTGACTAACGTTTCTTACTAAATTTACCTCCACCACATATAGCGTCTATGTATGGCGTTTGCCACGGGCCTTTTTAACAGCGTATTAGCCAGTAATAAGCTTTACCGGTATCTACTAACTTACTGGAATAGTCATAAGAATTGAGCAACTGCTAGCGAGTCTGCCAAAGCTATTTCATTTCATGGCATAAGAACGTATTTTTTCCTTTCATGGCAAAACAACATGCTTTTTTCTTTCATTTGTGAATGACATTTACACAATAACTATCAATAAATGCAATGATAACTAACTTTTTCATCAAGGGAAAAGACGAGAGAATCGTGGAATCTACCAGAAATAAGTAAGAAATGTCGTTGCTCTCAATTGATTCTAACTTAGGTCTTCCACATGAGAAGCACTGTCTTTAACCACCATGCTACGGCATTACACATTTCAGCAGTCGCTAGACTCCACTGAGGATTGTGGTAAACTGACTAACGTTTCTTATTAAGTTTACCTCCACCATAGTGTTAAAATTAAGTTTACCTCCACTGTATTGCTTTTGCCACTGGCCGTTTTAACAGCTTATTAGCCAGTAATAGGCTTACTAGTATCTACTAACTTCCTAGGAATAATCATAAGAATTGAGCAATTGCTAGCGAGACTGTAGATGAACTTTTCCATGCCAGAAACAGTCGCAATATAACCGTATACAGTTTCAGTTAAGGCTTACTATAACGTAACTACTGTATGTTGTAGCCAGCAAATGTTTATCTATCCTGACCCAAAACGCATGCACGGATGCGTACTTCGAAAATCCACCAGAAACAGTCGCAATATAACTGTAAACTGTTTTATTTCAGGCTTACTATAATGCAGATACTGACGGTTTTAGCCAGCAAAGTTTTCGTCTATACAGAATAATTCATAACACGTACTTCGCTTCACCTGCGAGGAGATACGAACTCGGGACCTATAGTTCTCAAGTCCGCTTCTCTAACCACTACGCTATTTAACAAGGGTCGGTCAGTCGCTCGCTCGCTCGCTAAGAGACATTCACTCTTCTTGGCCGGCTCTGCTTACGCGGTCCAGCAAAAAACAGGAGGAACATCTCACCACTAATTAGCAGAATTGGCAACAGGTCAATAACATGATTGGGAATAAAAGGAGCATCCCAGGGCGGATGAGTCTTTCAGAAGTAAAGATGGGGAGAGACTGTGAAAGACTGTGCAGGCAAATAGTGCAACAATTTAAGAACAAAGTTTCTCAACATAAAATTGCAAAGAGTTTGGGGATCTTATCATCTATGGTAAATAATATCATTTAAAGATTCAGAGAATCCAGAGAAATCTCTGTACACAAGGGACAAGGCCAAAAAACTAAATTGGATGTCTGATGTTTGGGCCCTCAGACGGCACTGCATTAAAAACAGACAGGATTCTGTAGTGGACATCACTGCACAGGCTCAGGAACACTTCCGAAAACCTTTGTCTGTGAACACGGTATGTCACTGCATCCAAAGATTCAAGTTAAAACTCTACCATCCAAAGAAGAAACCATCAACAAAATCCAGAAAATCCGCCCCATTGTCTGGGCCCGAGGTCATTTAAGACGGACTGAGGCGAAGTTGAAAACAACAGCATGGCTCCATTGTAAAAGAGTCCGTGTGCTAAACTGGCCTGCCTGCAGTCTAGACCTGTTGAAAGGACGGCAAAGGAAACCCCGAAGTGTTGAGCAGCTGAAATCCTATATCAAGCAAGAATGGGAAAATATTTCACTTTCAAAACTAAAGCAATTGGTCTCAGTTCCCAAACGCTTACAGAATATTGTTAAAAGAAGAGGTGATGCAACAATGGTAAACATGCCCCTGTCCCAGCTTTTTTTAAACGTGTTGCTGACGTCAAATTCAAAATGGGCATGTATTTATACACAAACAATGACATTTCTCGATTTCAACATTTGGTATGTTGTCTTTGTACTATTTTCAACAAAATATAGGGATAGATGATTTGCACATCATTGCATTGTGTTTTTATTTGCATTTTACGCAGCGTCCCAACTTTTCTGTAAATAGGATTGTAAGTAAATCAGATATTTCTGGGTTTTTTTTCCCCATACACCTGTTTTTGTGTGGTCATTATGGGATTTTGTGTGTAGATCGATTAGGAAAAAATCCATTTTAGAAGGATGTAGCATGTGGAAAAAGGGGTCTGAATACTTTTCAAATGCACAGTATACAGTATGGATATATATATATTATTTACCAGTTCTTTCACCGTCTATTAATATTTCCACCTTGTTAGCTTTTAAAATTAAATTATTTATGACATCACATTCAGTGCACTCCATACGTATTGGGACAGTAAAGTAATTTTTTTTTTTTAAATTAGTGATTCCAATTTTTTAAATTTTGCTGTACACTCAAGGCATACGAAAATATGATTAAAAGATTAATATTAGGCAAATATAGATTACTTTTGTGTTCACCATAATATTAGTATTTTGCCAAAACCGGTCCTTATTTATCTGACAAAATGTAGTTATATAAATATAACTTATAGTTACCAATTCCATATGTTGGTTTAAGCCTACTATGTTTAGATAAAAAGTCAAAAATCTCCACTCTAAGGCGATAGATTTTTATGGGACCTTAGTGGGATTCACACCCAAAACTTTTGAGTTGTAATGTTGTGCTCTAACAACTGAACAACAAAGACTACTACACTGCCTATGTACAATACAATAATGTAGAATACAGGACATGATTGCCATCCATAGTAGTAGCCACAAATGATAACCATATAACACAGGGTGTGAACACTGGGAATTTCTTTCAACATAGAGCAGAATAGATAACAAGGCAGAGTAGGAAATCAGAGAGCCCCTGGACAGGGCAAATGAAAGAATCAGTTGTGATGCAATAATTAATGTGTTACAAGTGTAATCAGTTTGGAATTTTGTAATAAGAGTTTTGAAAAGTCGCCCCAAACTACTGATAATAGAAACTCAGCGACAAAAAAAACTAAATTAGGCCGCCTAATTGGCGGGAGGCAGTACGCAACAGTAGAGAGAATCACAGCTAAACCATCTTTGCCATAAGCCAATTGATTTTTCTGCTGTTCGCTGTCCTACTACAGAAAATGATTATTTTGCAAACAAGGATCAACAGCTTATTTTTATTATTCTGTTTATTTTGTGTAATCAAATCATGCGCACATTTAGTTATGGAGTCAGTTGGGAAGCCCGCAACCGACAGCATGCAAGGTAGCCTAATTATCAAATTGCTGATTATTTTTATGGCCTTCAATTTGTTTTTCAGTGAATAGCATGCAATGCCTTTTGCAATATTTACAAATCTGTTTGGATGATTCAGTGCATCTAGAATTTTTGGGGACTACATGTTCTGTGGAACAATCTGCCTCCACTCTTTTCATTGGCGTATGTGGGATGTTCGTTTTATTGATGTCAGTTTGTCAGTCTCAGAGTCTCCTGTCATTTGTCTGTATAAAGCTTAATTTATGCTTCAACCATTAATTTTAAACTTAATTTATGCATGATTGCCATATGTGCATAGAATGTGTTGAAAAAGGTTTTGGGTGGAAGGGTCAATGTTCAAAGGGGGATTTCAGCCATTCGCACACTTGATTTATATAGTTTTTTATAGTAATATAGTTACATATACCCTTTTAACTGAAATTGGGATTTTGCTGTGGCCTCTAATACCAAAAAGCAATGTCTTCCAAAGAAAATAGGGTAATTGGACAGCTCATTTGAAAATTGTACATAAAAATGTCAATCACAGCGTAACATATGTCCCCAAAGAAGAAACAGACCACCTTTCAAGAAGCAGTGAATTACAATCCTTGGTCCTCTGCAAAGACCTCAACAAAACCACTGGTGTTACATATCACCAGAAACAAAGTTAAACTATGTGGTAATACACAATTACAATTATTTTGATTATTAGGCTAGAATTATCTTATGATAATTCAAATTCTGTGAATCAAAAACAGCTTTGAATGTCTACCTTTTCCACATAGGTGTAACGGTAATGGCAGTTGGTGGGAGTAGGCGAAGGCAGGATGATGGTTCAAACACAGGTAGGTTTAATGGAACCAACAGGAAACCAAGGACAACAGACAACAAACCAGCCAGCATCTCTTCATGACAAACAATGACCCACAACCCACGGAAAGAAAACAGCAACCTAAATAGGATCCCCAAATAGAGGCAATGCAGGCCAGCTGCCTCTAATTGGGGACACCTGACACAGAGATGCCTAGAGGCATCCATTCACTGCCAGGTCCTGACTATGGCCCCCAGAGCAGAAATGGTTAGGGGCATCCTCATAGCCAGGACCTGAAAACAGGAGGGGTCTTCCTTAAAAAAAGACAACAGTAGAGACGGGAGCAGACCAAATGACTCCTGGAAAAGATAACTATAATTGTCCTCATGTCACCCAAAACAAACACACACAGTAGACTGTGTGTAGAAGCATCATTAAAACACAAATTCTTAATTTTTGTCCAGTCACAATGCGATTTAAGTATGTGCAGGAAATGCTCATTATATTGTAGTGTGCTGTTTTTAATTGAACACTACTTCTGGTTAGTCTACTTTAGTGTCAACAAACATTGTACAACCATGTGTACCTCTCAACTACCCATTACTATCCAAGTTATCCAACTTTCCCCATCTCGTACTCTGACCTTAGTGATGATACCCCTTCCTAAGTCTCACTCACTCCATGACTAACACCACAGATTGATGTGCAACTAAATGGTGCTTTAAGGTGTGCCTTTGTTTAGCATAGAAACAGCCAGATTCAGTAGTTAAATGTTCTCAAATGTTACCGATTGAAATTCTATTAAAACTGGCATAATGCTGGACAGGCATGTTTATTGTACACTGCACATTCCAAAACCTTGTATCCTGCTGAATGCACCCCAGTTCTACATATCTATCTGAATAATCTGTGAATTACATTGCCCTATACTGTAAGTTCATTATCAATAAAACCTGAAACCTTGTACAAAGACTATTAATGCCACAGTCTAAAGAGTGAGCCAGAAATTATTTAGAAACATGTTCTAACATTAGCACTGCTTGAGGGGACTGTCCAAGGATTGTGGTCTGGGGTATTCCAGTTTCATTTGTTGGTAATTGCAGAGGTTTTCAAGCTGAAGATTGGGGTTCAATTCCCAATTAAAAAGATGGTGCCCAACTGCAGGGCAGGTCTACAAGTTGTGAGGGGCTGTTTAAAGGATGAATGTGATAGAAATTAATTAAAATGTGTCTTTAACATGTACAGTACATTAGCCTTGCCCATTTAAGCTCTTTGTATTCCCTTTGAAATTTTGTGAGATCCTCATTGACTGTATTTATTAGCAGTATTTAATTTGTATCTTGTTGGTAGAATTGTTCTTGGTAGAACCTTATCCATTTGCGGAGAACGCTGTTTTGAATCCTTTTTTTAAGAGTGTGGGTAGGTTTACATTGATTAATTCCGATAAGACGTTTGTCTTGTTGGTTTTTCTTTTATATAGGTAAATTATTTCTTTTTTCCTTCTAAATGATTTATAATAATGCATGTGTTTTGTGTCAGAGTTTTATGTTTTGTTATTCCTGTTCCCGGAATAAAGATTAACAACAAGACTAAGGTCTATCTGATTCCCTCAGGTTTGTGTGAATTGAAGCTCTAGTGAAGATCATTCAATCTGTAGAGCATGAACAGGTCCATATGCCACACTAAGGACTTGAAAGGTATGATCTCTGAATGTCATTACATTGTATCCTATTTTTCTTTCTTGAAGAAACCACTGATTTAATGTGACTGCTGGAGTAGTCTAAACAGCTGAACAGTAACTGACTGTGTTGTATTACTTTTGTGAAAACATGATTAATTTGTTTTCTTCAAGGAATAATGTGTTAGAGGAGACTACACCCATGTTATAAACATACTGTCTGATTATGATGATTGGTTGTGTGGCAACATTGGGGTTGAAATAATGGCTATAGTGCATATGTGGGTGGGGTGGTGGTTGTAGGCAGTGGTTAAATTGAAATTTGGGCTACATTTGTGATCGGGGGGAGGCTGTCATTGCCTAATATAATGGCATAGAACAGAAGTGCAATCAATAAAATGCTATGTCATGAGACATTGGCTGATCATTTCTACCATATAACACAGAAATTTTACCTAAAAGGTAGGTTACTCTGGCTGCGTTTGTCACTAAGTTGGATCTTGTGCAAAATAGCTGATTGGTCAAAATCTGTTTACTCTTAATTATTGGATCAGAATTGCACTATATGTGTAAATGTTTAAATAAAAACTGCTTTCGAATTCAACCAATAGCCTGGGGCTATTGGGCCTAGGCCAAATAGGAAACAGTTCTAGTGGAATCAACTTGCCCACAGGTGAGGTTATGCATACACCATGAACTTGCGCCAAAACCGCTCCCAAGAAATATATATACAACTCTGGAAACAAGAAACCAGGCAAGCCTAGTTCAGCCGGCCCACAATAGAAAGTGCTGCCCTCTCGAGATTCAAACCCAGGTTGCCCACATGAAAGGCTGTGTCATTAAACACTACACCACGGAGCTGTACATTTGCCGGGTGTCAGTATAGCCTCTTGTCTATCCTGAACAAATCCTCTTTTGCCACTGGCTGTTTTAACAGTTAATTGGTCATTCATGAATGGCATTGATACAGTTAAACTGACTGACGTTTCTTACTAAATTTACCTCCACCACATATAGCGTCTATGTATGGCATTTGCCACTGGCCATTTTAACAGCGTATTAGCCAGTAATAAGCTTTACCGGTATCTACTAACTTACTGGAATAGTCATAAGAATTGAGCAACTGCTAGCGAGTCTGCCAAAGCTATTTCATTTCATGGCATAAGAACGTATTTTTTCCTTTCATGGCAAAACAACATGCTTTTTTCTTTCATTTGTGAATGACATTTACACAATAACTATCAATAAATGCAACGATAACTAACTTTTTCATCAAGGGAAAAGACGAGAGAATCGTGGAATCTACCAGAAATAAGTAAGAAATGTCGTTGCTCTCAATTGATTCGAACTTAGGTCTTCCACATGAGAAGCACTGTCTTTAACCACCATGCTACGGCATTACACATTTCAGCAGTCGCTAGACTCCACTGAGGATTGTGGTAAACTGACTAACGTTTCTTATTAAGTTTACCTCCACCACAGCGTTAAAATTAAGTTTACTTCCACTGTATTGCTTTTGCCACTGGCCGTTTTAACAGCTTATTAGCCAATAATAGGCTTACTAGTATCTACTAACTTCCTAGGAATAATCATAAGAATTGAGCAATTGCTAGCGAGACTGAAGATGAACTTTTCCATGCCAGAAACAGTCGCAATATAACCGTATACAGTTTCAGTTAAGGCTTACTATAGAAAGCCTGTTTTGAAACAAGGGTCGGTCGCTCGCTCGCTCGCCCAGTAAGAGACATTCGCTCTTCTTGGCCGGCTCCGCTTACGCGGTCCAGCAAAAAACAGGAGGAACATCTCACAACTAATTAGCAGAATTGGCAACAGGTCAATAACATGATTGGGAATAAAAGCAGCATCCCAGGGCGAATGAGTCTTTCAGAAGTAATGATGGGGAGAGACTGTGAAAGACTGTGCAGGCAAATAGTGCAACAATTTAAGAACAACATTTCTCAACATAAAATTGCAAAGAGTTTGGGGATCTTATCATCTATGGTAAATAATATCATTTAAAGATTCAGAGAATCCAGAGAAATCTCTGTACACAAGGGACAAGGCCAAAAAACTAAATTGGATGTCTGATGTTTGGGCCCTCAGACGGCACTGCATTAAAAACAGACAGGATTCTGTAGTGGACATCACTGCACAGGCTCAGGAACACTTCCGAAAACCATTGTCTGTGAACACGGTATGTCACTGCATCCAAAGATTCAAGTTAAAACTCTACCATCCAAAGAAGAAACCATAAACAAAATCCAGAAACGCCGCCCCATTGTCTGGGCCCGAGGTCATTTAAGATGGACTGAGGCGAAGTTGAAAACTGTCCTGTGGTCTGACAAATCAAAATTTTCAATTATTTTTGGTAATCATGGATGCCGCGACCTCTGGGCTAAAGAGGAGAGGGACCATCCAGCTTGTTATTTGCGCACAGTACAAAAGCCAGGATCCGTGATGGTATGAGGGTGCATTAGTGCACCAGGCATGGGTGACTTGCACATCTGTGAAGGCACCATTAATGCTGAACAATATATACAGGTTTTGGGGCAACATACGCTGCCATCCAGACAATGCCAAACCACATTCTGCATGTATTACAACAGCATGGCTCCATTGTAAAAGAGTCCGTGTGCTAAACTGGCCTGCCTGCAGTCTAGACCTGTTGAAAGGACGGCAAAGGAAACCCCGAACTGTTGAGCAGCTGAAATCCTATATCAAGCAAGAATGGGAAAATATTTCACTTTCAAAACTACAGCAATTGCTCTCAGTTCCCAAATGACCTATAGTTCACAAGTTCGCTTCTCTAACCACTACGCTATTTAACAAGGCTTGCTCGCTCACTCACTCAGTAAGCGACTAACAGAAGGGTTAAAATTAAGAGACCACTGCAAACTGAACGCTTCTGTTCCTCACTCAAAACTTTCCTTTTCAACTTTTTTGGAAAGGAAAGAAAAAGGTGCAGTGGTCTTTTAATTGTTTCCAGAGCTCCATTTAAATCAATGGCCAATATAGTTAACATATTTGTGAAGCTGTACCAAACATATCACCGTACTGTTTCCAAGTGGAAACAAGGTTGTTCTCTGTTTCAGGTATGAGGGAATAAGGGGATTTATATGGCATATATAGTACTCTGTCTTATCTGTTGGCCTAGTGGGCTACAGATTCTCATATAACAACACAAATCATGATGTTTGCATCTGAATGCCAATCACATTAGGCACTCTTGTTGTTTCAGCCCTTAAATCACCAGTGTGAACCCACAAATTGATGAATGAAAAGATATGTCTAATGGCCTTAGGTAGCTAGGTTATCATCAGACCAAATATAGCTGACATGTAGCCTTATCACATAGGCACTATCTCTGTATCTTCCACCTAGGAATATTTTATTGTTCTTGTTGTGCCAGTATGGAATTTGGAGAGGTAGCCTACTTTCCTATTTCAAAGGAAATTTGCAAATATTCTTACAATAACGTTACACACTGAAACTGAAGAAATGGAGATTTCCGCCTGTGCTGCCATTCCCCATTATAACTGCACCGATTTACACCGATCAGCCATAACATTATGTTCACTTGTAAAGTTATGTTCACTTGACATGTAAAGTGAATAACACTGATAATCTCGTTATCATGGCACCTGTCAGTGGGTGGGATATATTAGGCAGAAAGTAGACATTCTGTCCTCAAAGTTGATGTGTTAGAAGCAGGAAAAATGGGCAAGCGGAAGGATGTGAGTGACTTTGACAAGGGCCAAATTGTGATGGCTAGACGACTGGGTCAGAGCATCTCCAAAACTGCAGCCCTTGTGGGGTGTTCCTGGTCTGCAGTGGTCAGTACCTATCAAAAGTGGTCCAAGGAAGGAAAAGCGGTGAACCGGTAACAGGGTCATGGGCGGCCAAAGCTCATTGATGCTCGTAGGGAGCGAAGGCTGGCCCGTGTGTTCCGATCCAACAGACGAACTACTGTAGCTCAAATTGCTGAAAAAGTTAATGCTGGTACTGATAGAAAGGTGTCAGAATACACAGTGCATCACAGTTTGTTGCTTATGAGACTGCGTAGCCGCAAACCAGTCAGGGTGCCCATGCTGACCCCTGTCCACTACCGAAAGCGCCTACAATAGGCACGTGAGCATTAGAACTGGACCAAGGAGCATTGGTAGAAGGTGGCCTGGTCTGATGAATCACGTTTCTTTTTACATCACGTGGATGGCCGGGTGCGTGTGCGTCATTTACCTGGAGAACACATGGCACCAGGATGCACTACGGGAAGGAGGCAAGCCGGTGGATGCAGAGTGATGCTTTGCGCAATGTTCTGCTGGGAAACCTTGGGTCCTGCCATTCATGTGGATGTTACTTTGACACGTACCACCTACCTGATCATTGTTGCAGACGATGTGCACCTTTTCATGGCAACCCTGATGGCATTGGCCTCTGTCAGCAGGATAATACGCCCTGCCACAAAGCAAAAATGGTTCAGGAATGGTTTAAGGAACACAATAACGAGTTCAAGGTGCTGACTTGGCCTCCAAAAAGCTGTGGGATGTGCTGGACACACATGTCTGATCCATGGAGGCCCCACCTCGCAACTTACAGGACTTAAAGGATCTGCTGCTAACGTCTTGGTGCCAGATACCACAGCACACCTTCAGAGGTCTAGTGGAGTCCATGCCTCAACGGGTCAGGGCTGTTTTGGCGGCAAAAGGGGGACCTACACAATATTAGACAGGTGGTCATAATGATATGGCTGATCGGTGTATGTGCACTTATGTTGTCAGGACATGCACAGTGAAGGTATTCTGTATAAAATACACCTGGGCGATTATGAGGAATTAATCAGAATACTGATTGGAAGAAAAAAGTTTTTATGCACAAGCTAAAACACACATAAAAAAAACTTTTTTACTTTCTCTATTCTTTCATGGACAAGCTAAAACACAAATTTTTATATTTAGTGCTATAAACACACCCTATGGTTTGCCAAACATGTCAACATTATCAGAAAAAAATGGAGATTGATAGGCAGATATTTTAGTAACTGGTGTCAAGAGATGTTTCCAAGTGTCCCTCAACCTCAAGTATGTAAATTACATCATTCCACTCTTTGGAATGATGTAATTAGACGAATCTAATTCGCTACAAGGCTTGCAAGTCCAACCCATTGGGAAAAGATTCACAAGCAAACAGAGTACACAAAGTGAAGAAACAAATATGCACACTCTGCGGACATTTGATATGTTTTATCAGTCATACATGATCGGATAACATTGCCATGTTATCCGATCATGTAGCACCGGTTGGGGCCATCTTGTGGTCACCCCCTAGGTGGGGTCATAAAGCTCTGTATGCCCATAAAAGGTAGCAAGACCTAGACCAGAGATGTTGTACTCTGCCGGAAAGGGAAAATTTGCAGCTTTCAGACACTACCACTGAATAAAGGATAGGTGAAACCATTCTAAACTTTTAATCTATTTAATAAATTACTACCCCTTATCTGGGGTAGTTACGTTTAAGAGAAAAAAATTGACTTATAGCATGACGGCACAAAAGTTAAGGTGAGCAAACGTGGACATGGCGGAGAGATGCTACTGAGGTGGTTCGGCAGGCAGGGGTGGTGTCGGCATCTCTTAAATTCAGCAGTCTATGGAGAAAGAACAGAGTGATACACAACAGCTGAATCTCAAATCGCATACTACTGTACATACTACGTACCACAACTACGTACTTCGTGGATGATGGTGAAGCGCGTACTGTTTATAGTAAGCTAGTATGCAATGCCGACTCTAGCCTTTTGAGGGCCCTAAGCACAAATTAATTTGGGGTCCCCTCTCTCCTAGCGTTCAGGGGCTCCCTAGAAGTTGAGGGACACCTAGCAGTCTAGGGCTCTAAGCGACTGCTTATGTCGCTTATGCCTAGAGCCGGCCCTGCTAGTATGCCAGTATTGGGACCGATTGGGACATACTACCTTGTCATAAAATTGCGTCTCAACATTAGATCATTTTGTCACACATCATGCCAAGTTTGAATATTTAGCTAGACACCATTAAGCATTGTGTTAAACTGACTAACGTGTCTTATGAAGTTTACTTCCACCACAAATAGCACCTATGAACTGTATGGCTTTTGCCACTGATCGTTTTAATAGCTTATTAGCCAGTGATAGGCCTACTAGTATCGTACTACTTGGAATAGTCATAAGAATTGAACAATAAGATTCCAGCCAATGAGTCCACAACTCCTGTTCTCGCATAGACTGTTAAGACAATAGCTAAGATCTGTGTCGTGACTAAAAAGGTCTACACAGGAACATCCAAAAATGATTATTGTTATCCGTTCTTGATGCTTCAGTAGCTTGGCGGCTTTGAAGCTTCAGTAGTTCGGTGAATTAGATGCAAGGTGGCTGACAATAGCATCTGATAAAAATTTTGGCATGTAAAGGTTACAGGTTCAAATCCCTGGTTAGGCATATTTTTATTAATATTTGGTTTAACAAACTGTCCCTGTTTAATAATAACAACAATACATAGTTCTAATGGAGCACTTTTTAAGGCCCAAACGAAGCTTTACAACTAGTACAAAATCAAAACTAAGCTAGGAAAGAGTAATAACAGCACACAAACACACATACTATGGAAGTAATGAATACCAGAATTAGACCGGAAACAAGGTGAGGGAAGGAGGTGTGGGAGTGAATGAAAACGGTGACACAACTTTACAGCTTTAAAGGGACATAATCATGTGATGGATGACATCCAAAGCTTCGTTTGACCAGGTTCTTTTCAAACCAAAATGCAATACCGTACATTGCACCAATGACCGAAGGTCAAATCAATGTGTCTAATACTGTGGCGAAACCATACTATTCCAGGCTACTTTTCACGTGGTTATGGGTTTGATTCTTCCTGTTGCGGGTAATATGATTTTGTTGAACACAAAATGTCAGCCATTCTTCGTCTACAAATTCCTGTTTTTTTTTAGCTTAGCCTTTTCAATGGTCTTTATTATTAATTCAACCTTACCATTACTTCAAATGCACCGATAACAACTACGGAAAGGGCTGGTGGCCGAGAACCCCACAAAAATATGTACCGCTCTGGATACAATACGTCTAAATCAAACAAGTCATATTACATTTTGTCCAGCAGATGTCCCTGCTGTGCACTGTGTTGGAAAGCTTTGAGCAATGAAGCATTTCTTTGAACCGTGCCTCAATGGTTCAGAAAGCCTCGGTTTCCCATCCCTAGTAACGACGAAGCCTTAAGGACTCAAAACATGGACCATGGAACAAGGACCATGAAACAATGACCATGAATGAAACAATGACCAGCATGTGGACAAGGAACTAGGAAAACTAAATTGGGTGGGGATGATCGGAAAACGAGACACAGGTGAGAAGACTAAGGACACAGGTGAAACACAAAGGATTCAAAACCAAACATGGAAACGGAATAGCTAGAACTAGAACTGGGTGTTACAGTATGACAACATGTATACATATTGTTGGACGACAACTATAAAAGCACAGAGTGGATAAAGATATCTGTGGGACAAAAACTGGAAAGTCGGAAGGAGGAATTGAACCAGGGTCAAAATGTGACATTTGCAGAAAGTCCAGAGAATTTCCACGAGGCCACAGGATCCTTTTATGTCAGCATTAATTCTGTATAGACTACAAATGCAACTACCCTTGCCAATAGATTTTAGCCAAAATATAATGTGTACAACAGAACTTTGATTGATGGAACTAAAGTGTATTCCCATAAATCCCAAACAAGCACCGGGGTCCTATGCACTTTATTGGAGTGCGCCCCAGTAATTTGTTATAAACATAGCTCTGAAGGGGAAGCTACATGTTGATTTAGGACTGCACATTTGTTTTCCTGGAAATGGTTGAGGCAGATTTGGGATCAAACTTTGGTTTTACAACAGGTAAGAGATTCCAGCAAAACAGTGACAGCAACACTGACTGGTTATAGCAGTGTTCGCAAATGGTGATTTCCATAATCATGACATAGTCAAAATGGTAAACTGCTTCCCAAGCATGAATCATGCAGCTGTAGATTGCTTATCGACGGTATATAACCATCAGAAATGGATGCTATATGTGCTTACACACCATATAGCCGCAGTAGGTGTATCCTGCCCTTGACACTCTGGAGCTGACACGCCCTTCCTTGGTGGTGGTGAACCACAATGCCAGAGCAATCTTTTGCGCTTGTATTTTTTATCCACAGCTGCTTGTTCTAATATGTAGAGTAGGAAAAAGTAACTAGGTGCAGGAACAAGTTGCAGGAAACATTCCTTAGAGATTTGGTCCATGCTGACTTAATGGTGTTACGCAGTTCCTGCAGATTTTTTGGCCAGAAATTCATGCAGCGAATCTCCATTCCACCTCATCCTAAAAAGTGCTACAGTCAATTGAGACCTGGGGATTTGGCAGGCCATTGAGATAAACTGGAGTCAGTGTCATGTTCATGGAACCAGCTTGAGATGACATGTCCCTTGTGAATGCCAGATTATTCTGCTGGAATTAACCCATATGAAAACGTGTGGACTATTACAATAATGAAATACACATGGTCAGCAACAATATTTAGGTAAGTGCACTATTCAAATAATTGGTATTAAGGAGGCTACAACCAACCATGGTTTTAATACATTCCCCACACCATTATACCACCTCTAAACACTGACACAAGACATGATGAATCCAAAAATGTATTTGGTCACACCAAATTCTGACGCTACCATTCACATCTTCCCAATTTTATTGTTTGGCTGAACAACAACTAATCCTTTTGATCATGTCTGAAAACTATATATATATTGACTTACTTTATATATTTAATTGATTCGATATTTGGCTATATGCATTAACAAGCAGGTGCACCTACTGTAATAAAGTGGCCACTGTTTGTATTTGTGAGCTTTGATTAATATATTTACCAATCATTGCTTTATTTGTGAAATGTTTTACAGATGATGGTTTTATTTACTATATTAATATATTCAAACAGTTTTATTTGTGAGTTATGTTGAACACATGAATGGATCATAGTAGACATAATATTTAAATAAATCCCGCTATAGTAGTTCACACTGAGTGGTAGGGTAAAACAAATGTCTGCACACGTAGACAGACACAAACAGACATGTGCAGCTCTCTTCAAAAAAGCCTGAACACAGACATGGATACAAATAAAAAAGCATTTTTGTATCCTCTAACTAACAAAAGACTGATTTTTACCTAATCTAATAAAGATCTAGTGCGAGGATAGAGATGCTGGTGAGTCATAGGTCAGCTGTGGGTAGAAGGTGAGAACATTGGAAAGCCTAAAGCATTTATGGAGATAATGATGCCTCGTGCTGCTCCCAAGCACCCAACACTGAGTTATTACTTCACACATTTTGGTACATAAATACTGTGGCTGTACAGTGGCCATCCAGAAAATAGCCGACTAACAGCGACCTCTTCTGGGAGGTGGATATCAAAGTACTCATAAATCATCTACAGCTGAGTCCACTGTTGTCCTGTCTCTCCTTCTATTTAAGTTTCAGGTGCACATGTAATTGGCCTCTGAGGAAGTTACAGGGAGAGAACGCCATGCTGGGCAGTCCAGAAAAGCCGGCCTCTTCTCTTTGGTATTAGAAGTGAAAGCCAAGTCTAGATCGTTGAATTAGTGCTTAGTTGTTACTGTTATTGGAGTATTTTCCTCTCCGCTAGTGGAAAATATAATCAGTTTTGGTTAGGTCAACAATACTCCAACATCACCGTCATAGGTTAACATTCTTTTCTGTTTTATTTTTTTTCTACACTCTAATTCTGGTATTTCTGTTGTTTTTCTTTTTCAAGCTGAAGATTATTACATATAATTATTAAATATAATTTCTCTGGAATTTGAGAACAGAAAGAAAACAAGACTTTCCAAAATGCTGAACATGCTATCCAACTCAGGTCTTTTATTACACCATTCCACAGTATTTTGTACATGCCAACCTTCTCCCTCTGCAACTACCCTACCCATGTCAAATTGCTCCTGTCAAATTTTAGGCCTGGTCCGCCCGAGCCCGAAAAATAAATAGCTTACCAATAAACAAATGCAAAAAAAATATTCTGAATATTTAAACATCGCCTCAATATTTCGGGTCTGTCAAAACAAACATAGGCACTGTCCAATCAGTATGAAGTGTGCTCCGCTATAGGCTACTTGCATCTGATGAGCAAGTAGACTATTCAGCGGTGCTGAGTTCCCGCGCTGCCTCAATTATTGAGAAAGTAAGATATAATAAGTAATTATTTCAGCTTTTTCACTTAGTTCTAAACTTGACAAATAACAAAATACAAACACACACACACACACACACACACTGAGTCCCGCAGGTATATGCAATGCACAACAACACGGTTGATTCCCTCTCCCAGTCCAGTGTCCTATTGTCTAAATATCCACACATAAGAAAGGCGAAATAAGTCCAGACATGCCTTTCACGACTTTCTGGTATCCAATTATGTTGCTATCTGCTGTTCCTGAACGTCGTATACAGCGCAAAAAAATATTAATCAAAGCAGAACCAGAACAGAATAAATATCCAAACATATTAATTATTTGGGGACGGCAGTTCAAAACTCAGCACTTTTATTCAGATTCAGATAGGATATTTGCCTTAACATAGGCGGATCAGAACAACACTAATAATATATTAATGTCCAGAAATTGAATATTTGGGGAGGACTCAACCTAAGCCGTAGGCCTATATGCCTAATAAAAAGCCAGTCTTACCTTTCGTAGTGTAGCTCTTATGTAGTCTATGCAACCCTAACTTCACAGCCCAAACTTCACCGCTGAAAAATCGTGGGGCAAGCTCGACACTTCACATAGCCAGTGGGCATCTTAGTTTCAGTGGTGACAACTAAATCAAACGATTACCAAATGGCAGCTTTTCCTACTTCATTTGTCATTTTTACTAGCTCTACTTTGGACAGTTTTTATTTCCTCCTCGTCCATTGCATTTAATAAGACTGCTAGCCAGCAACCTTCAATCTCAAACACGTTTTTTGACAAAACAATGCCTGTTCATGGTTCGCTATGCGTACATCACGTGACGTCAAGTGCAGTTGCTGCAGCAGCAAAAGTGGCAGAATATTAATGCATTAGCGCAGAATAGGATAATTATTATTTGTATTGATAGGCCTACACGAGCACTACCCTACCATCCTTATTGATGAAAAAAACTGCCCTATCCAGCCCTAACCCGATGCATATCCTCTGAGCGGTTGGACTTGGTTCAGGTAGCCAAACTTTATTTTGATCTAGAGGTGGGGACTAAGGATAATTACGCACACCTGAAGTGTGAGATTTTATACAGATACTACCTCAACCCCAGAGACAGAGCCCAGTGGTTTCACGCTTGGCCATACGTAGCAAAATCCTCTAGGGACCAGCAACATCTCAAATGTCTGGTAGGTGGGTGGTTGGATACCAGCGAACGCACAAGGGCTATGATATTCAATGACAGATGTATCTATGCCAACCAAAGCCTCGGCCACCCCAAAAAACCCAGACAGAATGCCGTGACCATCAGGTTTGCTGGCATGGAGAGTTGGAGGGTGCATGCGCGCCTGTTGAGAGCCGACTCAGAGGCCTTCCTCAATTTGGGTGGTATGGTGTCCCTGGTAAGGTGTGATCTAGTCCCAAGACTTACCTGGTTGGAAAAAAAACAGCTGTGGCATGTATACATGGGAACACACACTGCTACTCAACAGTTTGTGCTATCCTAACAATATTGGGAGCGTTCATTCATTCACAGTGCAAGATACTTTGACCCAAAAATCTCTTGTAGTGAGTGTGTCTGGAGTATTTATATAATTGTATTCACATGTGTAGTGGGTTTTCAATATCTGTTTGTGTTTAAAGGTCCAGTAAACATTCTTCTCTAACCAATGCAACATAGTCACATCTGGCGTAGAGCCTATAAAAATGTATTTTTATTCAGTTTCCCCCAAAAAACAGGTGGCAGGCAGACCTGAATAACATGTAGAGAGCCATGGGAAGTACAGTTGTGCTCATAAGTTTGCATACCCTGGCAGAAATTGTGAAATTTTGGCATGGATTTTGAAAATATGATTGATCATGCAAAAAAAAAATCTTTTATTTAAGGATAGTGATCATATGAAGCCATTTATTATCACATAGTTCTTTGTCTCCTTTTTAAATCATAATGATAACAGAAATCACCCAAATGGCCCTGAGCAAAAGTTTACATACCCTTGAATGTTTGGCATTGTTACACACAAGGTGAACCACACAGGTGAAAATGGCAGATACTGAGCCATGGGGAGCAGAAAAGAACGGTCAAAAGACCTGCGTAACAAGGTAATGGAACTTTATAAATATGGAAAAGGATATAAAAAGATATCCAAAGCCTTGCAAATGCCAGTCAGTACTGTTCAATCACTTATTAAGAAGTGGAAAATTTGGGGATCTCTTGATACCTTGCCAAGGTCAGGTAGACCAAGAAAGATTTCAGCCAAAACTGCCAGAAAAACTGTTCAGGATACAAAGAAAAATTCACATGTAACCTCAGGAGAAATATAGGCTGCTCTGGAAAAAGATGGTGTGGTTTTTCACAATATGACAATACTTGTGTAATACAATATGACAATATTGCATGATTGCAAGAAGCCTTTACTGCGCCAATGCAATACAATATGCCCAACAACACCTTGATATGCCTCACAGCTTCTGGCACAGTGTAATTTGGAGTGACGAGACCAAAATAGAGCTTTATGGTCACAACCATAAGCGCTATGTTTGGAGAGGGGTCAACAAGGCCTATAGTAAACAGAATACCATCCCCACTGTGAAGCATGGTGGTGGCTCACTAATCTTTTGGGGGTGTGTGAGCTCTAAAGGCACGGGGAATCTTGTGAAAATTGATGGCAAGATGAATGCAGCATGTTATCAGAAAATACTGGCAGACAATTTGCATTCTTCTGCACAACTGTATGTAAAAGATGTTACAGCGACCTTTCCTGACATAAATTTCCATCAAGTTTAGCCATTATAAGCCAGATTGACCCAAGTTGTTAGAGCTGTAGCTCTCTCCGTCTAACTAACTCCACAACAGGATCGGCCGATCAGCAGAGCCTGATTGTACATTGAAGCAGTTGTGCTAATCTTAAATCTTAGTCGTAGCTGACTAACTACTGAGGTGCAATGTTCGCTAGTACAGCCCTGATCTGGGGAAAAGGTTACTTAACATTGTGCCAGGCTTTGAACTGCACGATGATTCACTGCTGTTGATGTTTTTTGACAGTTGCTACACGCAATTACTTATGTTTGACATCAAATTGTTTTTCATATTTATTCATATTTTTTATGTTTAATTTTATTGAATGTGTTATTGTCTTATTGGATACTTCTTGTTCCATAACCGCATCAAATCAGAACCCGGGTAAAGTTTCTAAGATTTTTAGCCCAAGAGCTCTCTCAGATGCGTTTAATGAACACTGTTCATAGTGTTCATCAGCACAAATAAATATGAATGTATTTTTTATTATGAGTGTATTGGATTGTGGCATTGTGTGTCCCTATGTGTATTACTAGGCAATATTGAATGTGGTTGAGGCTATAGAGTTGAGGCTATAGAGTTAAATTAGGATATTAACATGATATTAGGGTTCAGTTAGAGTTGTGTAGAAATAAAAATGTTGTATAAAATGCTAGCTTTAAATATCATTCATAGTCATTAAAACTGTTCCTTTACTCTAATTATACTCATAGTCTTACATTTTTATAATGTTTTTTATAATAATCATACATTATTAATATTTTTACACTTTACTTTTAGAGATCATAGATATGTTTGGACTTTTGTTCCTCCCATATTTCACAATTAAATAAATAAAATAAAAAAATAGATAATAAATACTTTCTTTATCATAATTATACAAGATTCTTATATTTTTGCAATGTTTTTTATAAGGGAAAATTATGAATATCATTAGAATTTACTTGTGGACCTCACAGATCCCCTGTGCCCATGAATCAGAGGATGAGTCTCCTTCATTTATAAAATGCTCTGCTACAGCATCAGGAAATTAGCTCTTAGATTAATTTAAATCTCATACATACTACACCAAAACTATAGTTTTGTGATGCACATAGGGGGAAGTCTATATCTGCTATGGTGCTTGAAAAAGTGAAGGTAATGCCTGCATATTGAGGAAAAGCACAATACATGAACATAATCAGGAAAAAAATAAAGGAAACTTCTATTTAATATTAACATAAGTAATTTACCAGGTGTTTTTGTAAAAGCACTTTGTGACAACTGCTGAAAAAGGGCTTCATAAATAAATTTGATTGATTGATTTAATCCAAAGAGTGATAAGACTTAGTGATACTTTTTCATACTATGAGCAACATTAGATACCCTTTGTTGTGTAGAGACATTACATATAATGATTATAAACAGTATCACTAGATTTCTCAAAAATGATCTATGAAAGAAATATCCATATCCCACAATTTGTGTCAGATGGCTTTAAAATGCTTAGTTTATACTGTTATGTATACCCTGATAAAGATTAAAATATGCTTATCAATCATTGCTTGACATGTCAGTTAATGAACATTTGCAAAGCACATTTTCTGAATTGTTTGTTCCTGGATGATGCCTTCCTGGGGACAGGGTGAGCTGCTTAATTTCCAGATTTATTTTTTGAATGAAAAGCTAAAAATATACATTGTATTTCATGAATGAAGTGCTAAAAATACAGCAGACATTCATCCATCCCCTCCTCCTGACTCCTTCCTCCCTGTCTCTCTCTTCTCTGATATTAGAGCTCTAAGATCCATTGGAAGACATGCTGCAGAATACTCCCATATATTTCCCAGATGTCTATTTTCTGGGCTAAGATTCTAAATATCTGTATACATTTAATCTTTCAAGACAAAATTACAAGTACTTGTCCTCAGGGCAAGTAGGACATAACAAATGTTTTAGCGTGTGCCTATATGCCTAATTACGATCTGACTAGAATATTATCCATTATTAAATGTTTTAAATATTTGCAAGTTAAAGGGATATTTCGACACCAAGGTGAAATCAGTTTTATATTCGAGATTCAACAGACATTCACATTTGTTCCTCTGTTCAGGCTCCCTTCCACATTTAGGGACCGAGTTAAAAGAGTAAACCAGGTAATTGCCAAAATGTCAGAAGACTAATATAGTATCATTCTGGACTCTCATCAACATCAATCCATATGCTAAATACTATACCACATTTCATATTGTCAAAAAGATCTTTATTGAGATTATCACTAATCAATAAATCAATGAAAGCATGTTTAATTTAGTATTTCTTCAATATTTTTTTTAATGATTGTCAAAGGAACTTAAAACCTGATGTATATTATTGTACAAATAGCTGGCCGACTTGTTCAAGCTTTGTTTTGGTAAGCCCTAATGGATCTATTAATAATCAATAAATCAATGGAAACACCTTTTAATTTGGTATTTCTTCAATATCTTTTTCAATGATTGTCATAGGAACTTCAAACCTGGTGTATATTATTCTAAAAGTAGCTGGCCTACACGTTCAAGCTTTTTTTTTGGTGGAAAAACTCTTTATTGATTTATTAATAATCAATCAATGGAAACACCCCTATTTCGGTATTTCTTCAATATCTTCTTCAATGATTGTCATAGAAACTTCAAACCTGGTGTATATTATTCTAGAAAGAGCTGGCCTACATGTTCACGCTTTGCTTTGGTGAAAAAGCCATTATGGATTAATTAATAATCAATCAATCAATGGAAACACCTCCTGTAAGGTATTTCTTCAATATCTTTTTCAATTATTGTCATAGGAAATTCAAACCGGGTGTATATTATTCTAGAAATAGCTGGCCTACTTGTTCAAGCTTTGTTTTGGTGGGAAAACTCTTTATTGATTTATTAATAATCAATCAATCAATGGAAACACCTCTTATTCGGTATTTCTTCAATATCTTTTCCAATATTGGTCATAGTACCTTCAAAGCTGATGTGTATTATTCTGAAAATAGGTGACCTACTTGTTAAAGCTTTGTTTTGGTGGAAAACCCCTTTTTTTTAATAATCAATCAATCAGTGGAAACCCCTCTTATTCTGTGTTTCTTCAATATCTTTTTCAATGGTTGTCATAGAAACCTCAAACCTGGTGTATATTATTCTAAACATATCTGGCCTACTTGTTCAAGCTTTGCTTTGGTGAAAAAGCCATTATGGATTAATTAATAATCAATCAATCAATCAATCAAAGGAAACACCTTTAATTTGGTATTTCTTTAATATGTTTTTCAATAATTTTCATAGGAACATCAAACCTGGTGCATATTTTTCTAAACACAGCTGGCCTACTTGTTCAAGCTTTGCTTTGCTGAAAAAGCCATTATGGATGAATTAATAATCAATAAATCAATGGAAACAGGTTAAATTTGTTTTTTCTTCAATTTCTTTTTCAGTGATTGTCATAGGAACTTCAAACTTAAGGTATAGTATTATAGAAATAGGAGGCCTACTTGTTCCTGCTTTGTCTTGGTGATAAAGGTAACTATGGATTTATTAATAATCAATAAATCAATGGAAACATTTAATTATTTATTTCTTCAATATCTTTTTCAATGATTGTCATAGAACTTCAAACCTGGTGTATATTATTCTAGAAATAGCTGGCCTACTTGTTTAAGCTTGGTTTTGGTGGAAAAACTCTTTATTGATTTATTAATAATCAATTAATCAATGGAAACAAGTTTAATTCTGTACTTCTTCAATTATTTCAAGTATTTCTTGACTTTTTCACCGAAGCAAAACTTGTAGGTCAGTTATGTTACAAAAAATATACACCAGGTTTGATGTTCCTATGAACAATATTGAAAAAGATAATGAAGAAATACCAAATAAGAGGTGTTTCCATTGATTGATTGATTATTAATAAATCAAAAATGACTCTTTCACCAAAGCAAAGCTTGAACAAGTAGGCAAGCTATGTTTAGAATAATATACACCAGGTTTGAAGTTCCTATGACAATCATTGAAAAAGATATTGAAGAAATGCCTTATAAGAGGTGTTTCCATTGATTTATTGATTATTAATAAATCCATAATTACTTTTTCCACCAAAACAAAGCTTGAACAGGTGGGCCTGCTATTTCAATAATAATATACACCATGTCTGAATTTCCAATGACAATCAATGAAAAAGATATTGAAGAAATCCAGAAATAAACATGTTTATATTGATTTATTGATTATTAATAAATCCATATTTGACTTTTTTTTACCAAAACAAAGCTTGAACAAGTAGGCTATCTATTTCCAGAATAATATACATCAGGTTTGAAATTCCTATGACAATCACTGAAAAAGATATTGAAGAAATGCCAAATTAGAGGGGTTTCCATTGATTGATTGATTATTAATAAATCAGTAACACGTTTTTCCACCAAAACAAAGCTTGATCAAGTAGGCCAGCTATTTTTGGAATAATATACACCAGGTTTGAAGTTCCTATGGCAATCAATGAAAACATATTGAAGAAATACAGAATTAAATTTGTTTCCATTTATTGATTGATTATTAAAAAATCAATAAAGATCTTTTCCACCAAAACAAAGTTTGAACAAGTAGACCATCTATTTTTAGAATAATATACACCAGGTTTGATGTCCTATGACAATCATTGAAAAAGATATTGAAGAAATACCGAATTAGAGATGTTTCTATTGATTTATTGATTATTAAGAAATCCATAATGACTTTTTCACCACAGCAAAGCTTGAACAAGTAGGCCAGCTATTTCAATAATAATATACACCACGTTTAAAGTTCCAATGACAATCAATGAAAAAGATATTGAAGAAATAGAGAATTAAAGGTGTTTCTATTGATTTATTGATTATTAATAAATCCATAATGACTTTTTCACCAAAGCAAAGCTGGAACATAATATTATATTATTATTATTAATATTAATATTAGCATCATCCAAATTCATGAATGGAAACAATGCGTACCGCTTTACAGCTGCATTGCAAGCGGAAAACTGCTCCAAAATACTCCAAACTAAGACTAGCGGTGTTGCTTACGTCAAAGAACCAGACAATGTTGTATTCCTCTGAATAAAAAATGAATTTTCACAATATAAATCCGCAGGTTCTTTTCATATGCCACAGAAAACAAAAGTTAACATTCGCTAGCTTGAACGCAAGTATCCTATTTCGTCTGAGATATTCATCTAGGACAGTGAAACTTTATTTGCTTGAGGGAAAGGAAAATACACATGTATCATGTCTGACTCTGAATACTACCAGGAAGAATAATTTGTTCAGGGGATAGAGCCTTACTTGTTCGAACCAGAATACAGGATGAATTGGATGAACTGACTGAATAAGAGGCTCTGACAGCAGCTGAGGGGTGCAATGGTGAACCAGTTAATCCCTAACCCTAGCCCAGAATATACAAAGTAGCTACCTAATATTAGCAAGTGTGTAAGGCAAGGCAAATTTACATGTATAGCACATTTCATACATAGAGGCAATTCAAAGGACTTATTAGGCCTAAAGATATATATAATCAGGCATACTTGAAACTAAATTTAACATAAAGTGTATGTTTATGTTAGCAAGACAAATGCCTAGTTGTTAGCTAGTTATAATTAATAATAATATAATAATCCTTGCTCCAATGATTCTCCTACATCATTGACATTTATTGCAATAAAAAATGTTTACACAACTCTGGATTATGATATGAAAACGAGTGAAACCTGAAATCTCCACTTCCACGTCCCTTGTACTTTTGAAACAAAACATGTCCCCAGCATTTTCCTCAACGATAAATGTGACAGCAGGGACAGAGGATTATGACGTCTGTCACTATTTTTCAGGATAGTAAGATTGTAAGAAGAAAAACATGTTCTGGGACATTTTGTCTTTTTTGCAGAAATGCCTTCTTGAACTTTAATGTGACTTAATAATAAATTAGTATGCGAAGTGTAAATACGAATACAATTTAAAACTCAAACCCTTGTTTAACCAGAAAAAAAAAACATGACTTTTCCTGCTAGACATGATTGGTTGAGATAGTGAAGGGGCTGGACATGCTGACATACTGAGTTCTGATTGGTCTATCAAGTCACCGGCTTCTATTTGGTCTGTATCATTGCGATCCTGGGATTTTCAAACATGGACCTTTGCGAACGCGTAGCTAGAGCTCTCAACCATATCACTGCCCTGAATTTAGCTGGCGTTGTCAACAAATCTGAGTGGGAACAAGTTGTGAGAGAATACTTTCTGGAGGACAATGATTCCATGACCCACTCTGATTTGGAAGAGTGTAAGCAAGCAAGCAAGCAAGTTTATTTATATAGCACAATTCACACATCGAAGCAATTCAATGTGATTTACAAAGAAAAATAAAATATAAAATATATAAAAATACAATAACATAAAAACAAATACTCAAATTAAAACATCAAAACAAATGAAAACATCATAATAATAGAAATACAATAAGAAAACATAAAGATTAAAAAAAAA
>JACXGI010003045.1:16500-61038 GCA_016801175.1 Esox masquinongy | reverse complement strand
TATTAGGCTACAGCTGACATGAATTATGATAAACTTCACAGGGCGGTGAAACTGAACACAGATGAGTTTGATGCGCCTCCCTAATAATTCTGGGTGTTATTTTGGTGACGTGATGATGAATGCTCTTACCCATTCTAATGTCATCATGCTGGGTAGATTACCTGCAGTATATTTTCAAGCTGTTTGCATAGAGTGTAGGCGCCAAGAGTGGATAAATTGGTCGTTTTACCATGTAAGTTAAATGAGAACACATTCTCATTTACAGCGACGAACTGGGAGCAATTAGGGGTTAATTGCCCTGCTCAGGGACAGAAAGAAAAAGAGGTGTGAAGACAGAAACCCACAACCTGTGGCATTGCAAGTGTCATGCTCTACCCACTGAGACAAGAGACAGGAGTAGAGACAGAGACAATCAGAGAGACAGGAGTAGAGACAGAGACAATCAGAGAGACAGGAGTAGAGACAGAGACAATCAGAGAGACAGTAGTAGAGACAGAGACAATCAGAGGGACAGGAGTAGAGACAGAGACAATCAGAGAGACAGGAGTAGAGACAGAGACAATCAGAGAGACAGGAGCAGAGACAGAGACAATCAGAGAGACAGGAGCAGAGACAGAGACAATCAGAGAGACAGGAGTAAAGACAGATCTAGAGACAATCAGAGAGACAGGAGTAAAGACAGAGACAATCAGAGAGACAGGAGTAAAGAGAGACAATCAGAGAGACAGGAGTAAAGAGAGAGAGTACAACGCAAAACCTCCAATAATGCATGCAGAGCTGAATCAGAACAATCCCCACTACAAACCTATACCCACTCCTAATCAAACTCTTCTTACCTTAAGGAAAGCAAGTCTTATTTTACTTAACAAAGCTATTGTACTAATCATTTACGCAGACTAACCTACACAAGTCTTCTAAGCCTACTGGTTTTAGGGCTCTGTTCGAAATTGTTTTTTTCCCAACTCACTTTGGCAATGTAAACTAATGTTTCCCATGCAATAAAAGCCCTTTAAATTGGAATTGAAATTGCTGAAGTGAAACAAGAGACAGGAGTAAATGGACAGAGAGAGTGAGGAAGAGAGAGAGAGTGTGTCTGAAGACTGTGGCGGATGTTGCTGTGCCAAGCCAGCTCAGTCACAACGGGGATGTCCAAGGGAAACGACCCCCCCTCATTGCTGTGTCCCAGGTCATAACCACTGCTGCTGGCGCGCACACAGGGCCCTGTTGGCACGGCGCCAGGGGAGCCAGCTCATTGACGTCAGAGCGCTGGTCTCTTGCCTTATCCCCTTGTCCCTCTTCTCCAAAAACAGGCCGCTCGTTTTGTACTCGCTACCCCCAACCTTCTCTCTTTTAAAGGGGAAACAGTCTTTTGGGATTGTGATGCAGCCACATGAACAATGAGGTTGCTTTGAAGTTGGATGCTATGCAAACACTTTGGAAAGTTCTGGAAAGCAAGTGGAAGTGGACTGTGGTTCCTTTAGTGCTTAATAACAAACCCTCATCCCTGTTAATATCCTACTAGACCTATAAGGAAATCAGCCTCACTGTACCTTTCATCCAAACATGAAGCAAAAAGCAAAGCTTGTAGTAAAGCTACATCTAAGGGATCAACAGCAAACAATCACTCGTTCCTCTGAGCCACCAGCACAGTTAACTTGTTGATTTAGTCACGCATGCTAACCTGGATCTTATCACTGCCATTGGCTTGTCAAAGAAATATTGTAATGGCCAGCTGGTGGAGTGAAACTAGGCCATAGTCTTCATTGCTGACCATGAGAATGGATTCCTTACTAGTTCTGAGGTAAATTTTGAGATTTTTTTTTTTTCTCTAGAGGCCATTCAACAAACATTGAGCATTATATGTGGAGGAAAATAACAAAGGCCCATAGGGGATAATATCCCATAATCCCCAGGGAATGTCACGACACAGTAGGGATTCAGGAGGGAGGAGAAATAAAAATGACCAACCCCCACCGCTACAACCGTATTCTCCATCGTCCCTAATCACTACAAACACACAACAGCTCCTTCCTATGTGACCATATAAGGAAGCAACTTCCTCCATACGAGGTAGTTGCCATGGTGACCAAAGAAGCGCGCACTGGAAGACGAAGGCGCGAGGCAGGCGGGCCTACTCTGACAAACACTTAGCCGATGTGAGGCTGTGTTGTTGCTGCTGGTTCCACTGCGGGGGTTGTCAGCGCTTGGTAAACACACACCTTGTTTATGTGCAGCTGCTGCTGCTGGAACTGCTGCTTGTGTTTCTCCAGGAACTGCTGGTGCTGTTGCTGGACCACCAGCTGCTGGAGGGCCTGGGCGTTCTGGGGCAGGGGGGCCGACTGGGTACGACCCAGGGGACGGTGCTGCCCGCGCAGCTTGTGGATGGAGGGGGACTGCAGGGCCATCCCACCTAGGCCTGAAACACATGGAAACGCAGACACGACAGTGAAGAGGATGATCCACACCTTTGGGCAGCCATTTGAGGCTGGTGTCGCCTTAAATCGAAAGACAGACTCATTGTACAGGTTGAAATGGAAGGAGCGGAACACAATGTCCAACAGATTCAATACATTTCAGAAGTTTCAATATCATTCCTCCCATCACTGGCCGCAATGGACAACACCAAGCATGGCAATCCATGTACACCAAGTTGAGGATGAGCTTACAGCAGGACAGACCTAGCTGGTTCTGGGACTGCTCCAGGAGGGCCATGTGCTGAAGGAGGGGATTGTGGGCCGAGCCCCCGTTGGTCAGGTATGAAGGCAAGTGGGCCCCTGGGATGAATGGAGTGGTTATGGGGATGCCCTTCTGAAGCCTTTCATGCATTGAATGCCTGTCACCATCCTGCTGGCCTGACGTAACCTGATGGGAAGAAAACAGGGTGGGAGTCAGAGAGTGAGCGAGAGAGAAAAGGCACAAGAGAGGGTGATAGAGAGAGGGTGATAAAGAGAGGGTGATAGAAAGAGGGTGATAGAGAGAGGTGCTGGGTGGAAGCTAAGTACAGACCCAAAAATCATCATCCTGTAATGTAATCCATTTGTGGCCAAGACATTTAAGCGAACCAAACTGAACTAATAACTTTCTGCCTGACAGGATTTGGAAGAACTGCGAGCTGATGAGGACCAAGAGGGGAGGGAGGAGGGGGGCATTCCTCACAAAAAAACACAAAAAATACAACCATTGGATGGGCCATCCAACGGGTCTCATGTGCGTCACTGACCTACTGCTGGTCATTGTCTCTCAATGGGGCCTTTCTGAAGTGGAAGTGGGGCTGAAAAGCCACATATGGCAGATGGAATAGGTCTAGACAGGGCCCCCTCTATGTGGACTCTTCCACTCTGAAAGGCTTGTGTGCGCAAGCAAGCCTTCTAAGTGACGGAAGAGAGGAGAAAGGAGGGAGAGAGTGGGAGAGAAAGAAAGAAAAAGACAGGCAGAGAAAAGACAGGGGCGAGATAGCGAGTAAGATAGAAGGAGAAAAGAAGACCTTGTGAAAGCCGGCAAAGAATGAGTGTGGGAAGGAGAGGAGGAATGTGGGCGAGAGAAGGAGACAAAGTGAGAATGCAAGGTTGAGAGATAGTGTGCAGAAGAGGGAGGAAAAACAGAAAAGGAAAGAGAAAGAAATTAGAGAAAGAAAGGAATAAAGACAGAGAAAGAACAAAGGAGTGCGAGACGGGAAGACAAATGGGCAGAAGAACTCACGCTGGCCGGGCCGCTGGCTGGCAGACCCAGGGTGATGTTAGGCAACGAGGGCGATGTGTACAGAGACAGCTGGCTCAGGGGGCCCTCTCGGCCAGCCAGCCTGTGGACCACGGAGCCCTGGACAGAAGAGCACACAGTCAGAGAGACACGGGGGAAGCCCAGAAAAACAGCCCAGTCTGGTCCTTTCCCCCGGACCCCTGCGGGTCCCCGTGTTCTGGGCCTTCTGCAGCATATGTTGGGTTAGGGTCAGCAGGATGCGATGTTTCTCAACGTTCATTTGGAAATATGTTATGTAGGGCGAGTGGGCCTCGGACGCTGTGAAACAGTCACGTGGGCTTTATTCGTGCCATTTCTATCTGCAGCGGTTGATGACGTGCCAGCTCAAGGCGGGTAGAAGAACACATAGATGCGCGTGCCCGAACTACAAGTGCATACATCTACCCATGCAAACATAGGCACTTATGCGCCCCCATGCAGTCACACCAGATCGCACGTTATGAGCCAACCGCTCACAGGTGGGAGGGAACGAACACACTGTTTGGGTCCGGGCCATATTAAGCAAACAGCCCTTCGCAATAAGGTCAGGAACAGCTGGCCGCTAGAGTATGCTGAAAAGAGAACAGTGTTACGAGAGGCTCCTGGCATCTCCACGGTCACGCTTCCTGAACGGCCGCTCAGCGCTCACCTCTACTGGACTACCGGACGTGGCGCCGACAACGCCATTCTCGTTGGTGATGTTACTGGAGCTGTTGTTAGGCGAACTGGGACCCGAGCCAGGAGCGCTGTTGCAGGCCGATTCTGCGAAAAGACATGAAACAAGGGGGCTCCCACACTACACGTATACAGGCCAAGGCATCAGGTTGGAAAGCTATCGATTAACAACCTGCTGAAAGACGGCAGAGGTGCAGAGAAATGAGCCTGCACATGCATTTCTCCCTTCTGGGTCGGAGTTGTAAGCCAGAAGCTTACCAGCCATGTCCAGGGAGCGCTTCTTAGCGGTGGTGATTGGGCCCTCCTTCCTGCGTAGCAGCGGGCTACTTCTGCGCTCTGTCACCTTCTGTTTTAGCCTGGACCGGAGCTTCAAGTTAGGCTCAGAGGCTAGAGAGAAAGTTTGAGAAAAAGAGAGGGAAAAGAAGAAAGGCAGAGAGAGAGAAGAGGGTCCATGAAAACACAGCTAGAGAGCAGAATACACATGACACAATTGACAGCAGTTGTGTTCCAAAGGTAATAATATGCAGTTCTTAGCCAAGGAGGGCATACTTGAGTGGAAAAGTCATCCGGCTCAGTGGCACGGGAGCAGGGTTGACATCATTTCCAGTCAGTTCAAAAACCAGACAATTCAAATTCCAATTTCATCAGCACTGAAAAGTTTCGAAGATCATTTTAAAAGGAATTTGACAGTACCTCCCGCATTGACAATAATTACAAAGGGATTGACCCCTTGCCTGCACGCCAAGAAAAACAGCATAAAGGAGGTTGACCACAACGAAACAGAACGTGGTGAGAGTGGAGACACGTGACTATTTTTCCCCAAGCATGATTTATTCTCTGAGAGATTCATTTCAATCAAACCAAATACTTCCAGAAAACATGGATGAATCCAGGTGTGGAGACAACAAAGTGAAAGAGACCTGCTCTGCCCTGTGTTTGACATGCAGACAACAGGATGTGGCAGAACGTTCTGTGTCATTTTTAAGTCTGAAGGGCTTCTGGCTCCACTAGCTGTCAAAGCTTCAGAGGTCTTTAGGGGCTGTATGGGGCAGGCAATGACCAGGGCTTCTCTCTGCTCCTCAACAGGACTGTCTCTCCACTCTGACACACTGCCACCTCAAAACTGTCTGGAAACAAGAGCAAAAAACTCTTGACCCCTGCAAACTGCCCCCCACTGCCCAACTTCTGCTGAGCAGTGGAGACCTAAAGGTGATGTCACTCTTCCCAGACACTTACAAAAAGAGAGCGTGTGCTGAAGAGTGTTTCCTATGTACTGAACATCAGTTTTGGTTCAGCAGTTCCCAACCAGAATGAAATAAGCATCTTCATAAATGGTGCTCACCTCGCACTGCACCTTGGGGTTAGTAAGTAATTTAGTCATGCTAACCGGCTACTGCCTGAAGGGGTCACTCCCAGAAAGAGGGCAACATGGATGAGCAGCTGTACTGGGGAATGAGGTTCCATATCAAGGTCCAGCTAATGAATAGCTGTTGTTGTTAAATGCTCTCAATAAAATGAGTTTGCGTGTGTTTTAGAAGCACTTCTCAGGTTGGCAAACCCTTGCTTTTGTTACTTCAAGAGCACTTGGAGGCGGATATCGGGATATTGGGAATGGAACGTTGGAAGGAGTGATGGCAAGGTTACTGTTTTACCATTAAACCAAAAGGTCAGGAAGAGCAGCATGGCCATTGTCAAGTGTCAAGCTGGGGGATCCTTTTGCCCTGCTTTCACCCCTCTTCTCTTTCAAGCCCATACACTAACAGCTTTATTCCCCAGCCACACCAAACTGTCATGGCCTTCCACTCACTCTTTCCCCTTCAACTAATCCTGACCAAACGTTGACCAACAGTTGACCTTTGACTTAGCCCTTGACCTCGTCCTGAATGGGTTCTGCTATAGAAGATATGCCACATCCAGTTGATGAAGCCTCCCTGGGACTTCTCTAGGTTTCAAATGAGCAGTCAGTCCTTGGATATATGGTCAAGTAATGTATTTTGTTTTTTCTATTTAATTTTTTAGTTTAACAGTTTTTACCATCTTAAAGAAAACAAACATTTAAACAGACAATACTGAATCAGCAAACACAATGAAAACACGAAGCAGGCATTTGTTGCAAACTCTTAGTGCCCTAAGATCAGCAACAGAAAAGGTCTGGCCTGTTTGGGAAGAGTGAGGGCTTTCAGTGTGTGGGGACGTCTAAGCGCTTTTTGAAAGTGCACTTTCAATTTAAGGAGCTGAACTTGCGGTTGAACTTATGAAACTCAATTATCAAAAAAAGAGCGATACTTGTTGTAAGTGGAGGGCACTTGTCCAAAAGTCTTTGTTAACAGGATCAGGGACGGCCTGGTCATGAATGCCATGCATCAGCAGCTGGCGTGTTGGGGAACAAAGTTCCTCTAAGGAATTACAACACAATCTGGTGCCCAAAGGAGATGCACTGCATGACAAAGTAGTCACTCTATAATTAATGTTGTTGCCTAGAATTAAATATTTTTTGCCAAAACTTGTCATTTCCTGTTAAACTTCTTAGAATACAAACCCTTGTCTTCCATAAATTTTACCAATGTTCATCATTGCCAAAATGCAGATTTCTGTTGTTGTAAAAATAGGCGATGACGCCTATTATTACTAGGTAGTGCCGTAATCTAGCGGAGATGATTCATCATCTGCACACAGAATCATGTGCAATGGATTTGTAATGTCAAAAATATTTTGTAGCCTATGTGGCACAGCTGTGAACTCCTACCAATGAAAACTGTATATTTGACATTTTTTCAACTAGTTTGATCTTTCATTCAGGGCAGACAAACAAGTTCCTTACTAGAGGTTACAGTGTAAGTGAAGACACTAGGCGGGAATGGATCAGGCTACAGAAAGCATCAGAAGCGTCGACACTAGTTTGAATCACAGATTTGATGCCAAGACTGCATTTGCTTTCACATCTCTCACATCTCTCCTGTCAGGTGTAGTGTCACCCCTAGAAAAGCCTCCCCAGTAAAACACTGCAACACTGCTATAGAAAGAATACACTGAGTAAAGATGAATGGACACAGTGAGAAAATAAAAGAGAGGTACAAATTAGCCATTGGGCTTTCGCAGGCCTTGAGCTTCATTTTGTGGTTTGGCGGACAGCGGCCGAGTGCCTCAAGCAGACACGGCAGGCCTGGGCCAAAGGAGATGGCTGTTAGCAAGGATTGGAGAGAAGGGTTGGGACGGAGTTGGGTGGGTGGGTGGAGGTTTGTGCCCGTGCCAGGGGTTTTTCTGTTCTCTCACGCTCAGAGGAGAGGGCAGAGGTAAAGTGTTGATGCAGGCAGAACCAGAGGCTTATGGCCTGTCTGCCCTGCAGGCTGGAGAAGCCCGTGGGGGTTCACCCCGGGACGCGGTGACTTTGAAGGGTGTTAGTGAGGCCACGCCAAACCACCCACTGCAGGGGCCCGCCACGCAACATGCTGACTCTGGGACTTTTGTTCTACCCCTCTTTCTGTCTCTCTCTCTGCCCCTCTCTCTCTCCTCCCTATCCCCCCTCTCGTTCCCTCTCTCTGGTGACGCCTCACCCACAATCTTATTTTTTACACTGACAAACCTCCCTTTCAACAGCTATTTATTCTTTCATCTCGTTCCCTCTCTTCTTACTCTCCCTTATTTGATTGGTGACTAATACACTCACTCTCAAACACACTGTAGAATATACTTTCTTAAAAAAACAAAAACAAAAGGTGTCTCATAGCGTTGCTGCTAGACAAACAGATGTCACAACACTCACCTGGTCAATAGTTCAACATTTTCTGTAGAGCCAAGTTTTGATTAAAGGCTTATGAAAGCCATACTCAATATTTCAGATGGATTTCAGAGTTGCAGGCTCTCTAAAAAAAACATATTGATCAAATGCTCAGCGGACTAGAATGTTGAGACCAATGTCCAGGTTACTTAATACTTTTAATAAAACGGCTGGAGAGATTTGAGTAAATTAATACAGGTTTTGCTGGAACTCATTATTGACAAGATACTTCATGAGAAATGTGTATCTATGTGAATAAATGGTATTCTTTGAAGCAGGGAACATAACTATAGACAACTTATATCGATCACTTTAATCTCTATGCAGTGCTCATACATGGTTTATTCTTATATATAATTCCTTGTTTTTAGGCAGTGTAAATAAAATAAATCACATTGATACAGCAAGTAAACATGGTCTTAATATAGTGCTTTCAGAAAGTATTCAGACCCTTTCACTTTCTCTGTGTTTTTCTGTGCTATACACTTAATAATGGATCAAATACACTTTTCATCTATCTACACACAGTACCCAATAATGACAAAGTGAAAACACATTTTTCATGTGTTTATGTACAGTATGTACAGCAATATATTGGAAATTAAACTAAATTGAAATTGTAAATAAGAAACTATTGGGTCTGGCGAACACAAGGTACCACTCATCACCTGGCTTACACCACCCCTAGGTTAAGGATTGGTGGTGGACGCATCATGCTATGGGGATGCTTCTCAGCAGCAGGGACTGGGAAACTGGTCAGGTTGGAGGGAAGGATGAACAGAGCAAAGAGTGATCCTTGAAGAAAACCTGATCCAGAGCACATAGAATCATAGACTGGGGTGAAGATTTATCTTTCATCAAGACAAAGATCTGACCTACACAGAGACAAGACAGCACTGGAGTCGCTTTGGGACATGTCTGTGAATTTCCTTGGAATGGCCAAGTCTGTTAATGTCTGTGAAAGGCCTGTATTTGAACACCATTGAACATATTCTACTAAGTATTGAATAAAGAGTGTGGCATTGTTTTTGTCATGATGGGGAATTGCGGGTAGACTGATGGCACAATTTTTCAATTTAATAAATTATAAATTAAGTTTATAAGACAACCAAATGCAGAGAAAGTGAAGGGCTTGAATACTTCTGATGGAATTGACCAGTCTTTACACTACTACAGACAACATTGAGTGAGACAAAAAGCTATTTCAAGAAACTGAAGAGGTTCCTCTCCACATTGTGAACAGGCTGTGATTGGGTGTAGGTTTTGATGTCTGAATGAGCTTCATTATCACGAAGAGTGTCTATTCGATGAAAATGGAGATGTTAATTCGATGCCAATCTCCAGAATTCTGAGTGGGTCTTGTGTGGTTTGTATGGTTCGGTATGTATGCACTCACCACTATAAGTTGCAGATAATAAGCACATTTTATAAATGACTCAAATGTAAAATGAAAATGTTTGTTTCTTCCTCGTTAGGTTCTATTACTGTCTGTGATATGTAATGCTAGACCTGACGGGTTTTGTTTTGATAGCTGGCATCTGTTCACTGAGGGACAAAAATATGGAGATTGAAAAAAAAAGAATGAAAGCCATCTAAATGCAACTTGATTTGATTGAGATTTGATTAAATCAAATTTACTGCAAATCTACAGTGGATTTAGCTAGAAAATATGTACAGTATTCATAGCTTTAAATATGCCTAATTGGTTCACCAGAAACTAGCATACCAATATGCTGACATGGCAATAATTTGTTCGTAATTTCCTTTCTTTACGACTGATATTTAGTCAAATACTTACAATAATAAAGTTCACAGTAAAACTAGCCACTTGTCTCAGCAAAGCTTTTCAATGATTTTCAACACATTGAGAGGAGACTTTTAAAAATATCGTGGGCAGGATGCTATGAGGTAGATATGAGGCAGAGGAGGAGACACAAACGGTGTGACATTTTCCCTCTGACATTAAAGACAGACGAATCTTCCTCGGGAACGAGATAACACAGCATTAACATGTGCATTGTCTGTTTCAGTAGTTACACCGGCCGTAATGGGGGTCACCCAGAAGAGTGGAAAGAAGGGGGAAATAATACATGCCGCAGTCTTCACTGCGTGCTTTAATAACATTGGGAAGCACATAAGAATCCCTGCCGAGCCTAGTGAGGACAATGAGTTCTCAGTGTTTGGCTAGAAAAGAGCTGACAAAGAAACATGATGATGGGGGGGTGTTGAACAGAGTTAATTGCGGACAGTGTGTGGGATGGGACTGAACAGTGGATATTTAAAATTTAAAAACATTTTAAATATTTAGCATGTGGTTGTTTTGTATACAATCATCAAATAATTACATTTACCCCCCACCCCGACTGGCTCTTTAGGTGTCCCGCAAGGCTCAATCCTGGGCCCTCTCCTGTTTCTGTGACAACATTCCTGCTAGTCGCCAGGATAATGCATTCCTGTCCTCATCCCCACAGGCGGCAGGGCTGTCGGCGCTCCAGAGTACATTGAGGTTGATGTCAAGCTGGGCAGGCAGGGAAAGACGCAGCCAAACGCTAAGTGAATAATCACTGCCTAGCCCCAACTTCACAGGAAGCCTACCCCGTTCTGAGTTTTACACAACATTAGTAAAGTTTCTCAAAGGCTTTGAAATGGGCACTCTCCAACCACCCCTGCTCTGCTATCTGACTCAGTGTGATTCATAGCCAGTTTGTTTTAGTTGGTTTGTTTTCTTGTGTTTCTCATGTCGACAGTGTTTTCATACTGGTAATGATTTGTATTACTCTGCCACTCTCATGAACCACATTTCTCTTGAATGAAAAGACAGGCTATAAAAGTAATCACTGTTATTGACAAAAATTGTCTTAACAGCCCAAACCCATATAAATTTAGAAAGCAAAGAAGAAAGGAAAACAGCAGAAATGCTATTCTGACATGTTTAAATTCAAGATGGTGCTCATATTGGTAATCAAGAATAATAAAAAACCCACTGGCATCTGAAATGTTGCCAAAAACTCCAGTGCTCTACACACGACATTGCTTGTGAAACAGAACCAAAAACTGCAGGGAACTTAGGAGAAACTGGCGTGCAGAGTGTCACTGGTTGTGTCACTCATGACAACTGGCGCATAGGCAACGCGGTTGGTTACGTCTATACATTATGTGACCCCATACTACTTACACCTCTTCACCCAATCACTTACTGTACATTTAATCATAGACATTTAGAAATGTGTTAAAATGTCGAAAGAGGGTGGAAAGAGAAATAATTTTAAAAGACGTTCAAATAACCAAGGAAAGCAAAAATACAAAAAAGTTATTGTTCACTGGAAAGTAAAAGAATGGTTAGACATTGAAGACGTGGGGGATGCCTACCGGTCTTGCGGAGAGGGAAGTCATCTTTTGGGTCGTACATTCCCAGGATGGTGTGGTTGTAAGTGGACATTCCTGTCTGGGGAGGGGAGCTCTGATCCAGGGAGCTGTGCTGGGTCTTCCTACACAGGGGGGACAAATACACGTTTATAATATTTTATGTGGGTCCTTCAAGGGGAGTTAACATGAACGAGCTAACCTATTTCACATCAATTAGTTTGTGTCTTCAAAAGGAGCAAAATTGGACCTGACTAACCTGACCATATTTCCCTATCATACACAAACATTGAGTGATCGCACAGAGTATGATGGGTAGTTACCAATGTTCTAAAGATGTAGAAAATCCTCCTCACAACCCTCCTTAGTCACAGACTAACACAGTAACATGCATACATGCAGACGCGTTAGCCCAACATTACAGAACACACAGTTCCCCCCCGCCAGCACGCACAATCTGCTTTTAGGCAGACCATCTTATTTATGGCCTGACACTCTGTATGCCATCTCAGATTACCCACGATGCATATTCCAAGGCTGTAGGGGTGCGGCGTCCTGTGTTGGTAAACAAACCCGTCTTGACAGGGCAACGAGCCGTCACAGATTTGATAGGGCCATAAAAGTAACTACTACTGCAGGGACCTGCTGGTGATGTTGCCCAGATGTCTGTTTGTTTGATGGTACATTTGGATGCCCATTAGCTGACAGCAAGGCGAAAGCTACAGTAGTCTTCCCGGGGTCTGACACTGACCAAAGACACATTACTAGCAAACACAACTTTAAAATTGACACATTTTAACAAAAATATTTAAAACAGGGATTACAGCATACAAAAAAGTGTGTGTATAAGTGTTTGATAGCTTGTGTTTGTCTGTGCGTGTGTTTCACAGCCACTGATTTGCTGTGAGATGTTTTTCTTTCGTAAAACCCTGTTTCCAAAAAAGTTGGGACGCTGTGTAAAACGCAAAGAAAAACAGAATGTAATGATGTGCAAATCATTTAAAACCTGTATTCAATAGAAAATACTACAAAGACAACATGTCAAATGTTGAAAAATACATGCCCACTTGGAATTTGATGACAGCAACACGTTTCAAAAAAGATGGGACAGGGGCAACAAAAGGCTGAACCTGGGGGAACATCTCACGACTAATTAGGTTAATTGGCAACAGGCCAGTACCATGATTGGGTACAAAAAAAGTATTTCAGAAGACGGGGAGGGGTTCACTACTCAGTGAAAGACTGCATAGGCAAATAGTGCAACAATAGGTCGAAAACCAATATTGGATGTCCGTAATCTCCAGGCCCTCAGGCGGCACTGCAGTAAAAACACACAATTCTGTAGTGGACATCACTGCATGGGCTCAGGAACACTTCCGAAAACCATTGTCTGTGAACACAGTATGCCGCTGCATCCACAAATGCAAGTTAAAACTCTGCAACGAAGAAACCATATATAAATAAGATCCAGAAACGCCGCTGACTTCTTCTGAGGCAAAGCTCATTTAAGATAAGGCGAAGTGCAAAACTGTCCTGCGGTCTGACGAATCAAAATATTAACCTCCTGAGACTCTGTGTCCGCATATGAGGACACTATGTTTAAGGCTTCCTGCACCATGAACTTCATTCTGCTTAACTTAAACCTATTGTCCTTATTAGAGGACAGATGTCTGCGCCATGCTTAAATATTATACGTATCAGGTCCTACTAATCCCAAATAGCTAAGAGAAATTAAAACTGCATTCATTATCAAAGCTCAGGTATTAGGAGGTTAAATTATTTTTGGGAATCATGGACGCCGCATCCTCTGGGCTAAAGAGAAGAGGGACCATCCAGCTCGTTATCAGAGCACAGTTCAAAAGCCAACATCAGTGATGGTATGGGGGTGCATTAGTGCACATTGAATGGGTGACTTGCACATCTGTTAAGGCACCATTAATGTGGAACAATATATACAAGTTTTGGTGAAACATATGCTGCCATCCAGACAACATCTTATTTCAGGCAAGGCCTTGCTTATTTCAGCAAGACAATGCCAAACCACATTCTGCACGTATTACAACAGCATGGCTCTGTGGTAAAAGAGTCCAGGTGCTAAACTGGCCTGCCTGCAGTCCAGACCTGTCACCCACTGAAAACATTTGGCACATGATGAAACGAAAAATACGACAAAGGAGACCCCGAACTGTTGAGCAGCTGAAATCCTATATCAAGCAAGATTGGAAAAACATTTTACTTACAAAACTACAGCAATTGGTCTTCTCAGTTCCCAAACACAGAGTATTGTTAAAAGAAGTGGTGATGCAACACAGTGGTAAACATGCCCCTGTCCCAACTTTTTGAAAAGGTGCATCAAATTCAAAATGTATTTTTCCAAAAACAATTTTTTACATGTTTTACATGAAACAATAAAAAGACTCAGTTTCAACATTTGATATGTTGTCTTTGTACTATTTCAATTAAATATAGGGATAAATGATTTGCACATCATTGCATTCTTTTTTATTTGCATTTTATGCAGCGTCCCAACTTTTTTGGAAACATGATTGTACAATATTAATGCTTGTTTAAGGTGCTTGACATTGGAGAAATCGATTTTGCCATGGTTCCATATAGTACTTCATGGTTCTGTATAGTACTTCATGGTTCTGTATAGTACTTCATGGTTCCATATAGTACTTCATGGTTCTGTATAGTACTGTTAATTTCCTTGCTCTTGTTCAAGTCTTGGGTACTGTCAAAAGAAACCCTGCTGGCGTGTCTCGTTGGGTAAGTATGGCTGTCTGAGTTCTATGTTATATGAATGTAGAGACAGTTTGGACTTAAGTCACATTTTTCTTTCTCATAAAACTAATTAGTTCTCCTTTCAGTTTAGCCAAGAGAGACTGGCATGCCAGTCTATTAATATTAGCCCTTCTGTTGTCAATGTTAGTTCTGGGGGTGATGTTAAGGGCATGGCGTGCTGCTCTGATTGGATCCAGCTTCAGCACTGTGCCAGTCCGTCTGACTGGATAGCAATCAGTGGACCCATTTGGTCTGTCTTTCAGTTTATCTATGGAGCCAATTTATCTGTCCGTTTGTCAAAGATTTCAGTTGATGTGTCTCTCAGTCTACATGTCAATTAAAAGTGACAGTTAACATGTTGGACAGTTAACATGTTGTTTGTCTTAAGGGTATGATCTGTCTATCTGTGTGTCAATTAAAGGTGCCAGTTGATCTGTCTGTCTGTGTATTGAAGGTGTCTGTAGGTCGGTCTGACTGACTGCCTAGTCTGCTTGCCGAGTAAATCCTGCAACTAGTGATGTCTGGTCACCCAACAACCTACTGCCTAGATAACCACCCCCTATTATTTTCTCCAGACCATCTCTGGAGAACTTCTTTTCTTCCAGACCATCTCTGGAGAACTTCTCTTCTTCCAAACTTTCCTCAAGTCTTCCCTGACCACTGGCTGCATCCTTCCTTACTTTAAGATGCATTCCAATTGTGAAACCAGCTTGCACTCAAGCTAGACAGCACAGTCCCTGCCCATTTTAGCTCAACTTCTGAAACAATACCCATTTGAAGACTATTTAAAATAGCTTAATCATGTGATGGTTGATCTGTTTTTCAATCAAAGGTGCCAGCTGAACTGTTTATTTGTCAATCAATTGTGCCAGTTGCTGTGTCTGATTTTCTGTCCTTCTTTCTTTCTGTCTGGCTGCCTGCCGGTCTGTCTCTTTGTCTGTCTCTCAAATTCTCTGTGGTTTTGTCTTATTCTCTGTCGGTCTGTCTGTCTCTACTACGGTGGATATCCATCTATCCCCAGCAACCATTGACCACTGTGTGTTCCGGTCCATTTTTCTTAACGGCCCTTACATTTTCCAGAGTTACAGTAAAAAATGGGAGAAGGCTTCATGTTTCTCAGTTAATAGCTATAAGGGAACGGCATTGATGTTTTCCCTTGCTGGGTCCGACTGAGGTCAGCTGGCGTCTTCCCAGGCTACTGAATTGAATCTGGCTGGCTTTCCCCTTCATCTCAAAGACAGAACGCATTCGTTGCATGGCTGACATGTCTTTGGCTCATGCAACTAAAAAACTTCTGCGCTCGTAGTTGTCAGAATTTATACACGTTTTGATGAATAAAATATATTGTGTTTTGAGGTTGTTGTGGAGTGTTCTTATGTGGCTGTTGTCAATGATATTTTTGCCTTTGGGAGTGGATGTAACAAACAACAGTAAACAAAAGTAAAACTATAAAACTATCAAGCAAAATTTTATAATAATATATAATCGACAACAGGGCTTTCTGCAGGACAGGGCTTTCTGCAGTTGTTGGTACTAAGGAGAGCACTGGACAGTGCTGGCCAGTGATTGGACTAGCCACTACCTCAGTTACACTTAACACATTTGACAAGGAATACACGGAGGGAATAAAAATATGAAGGACATAACTACTCCTGGCAAAACTCAGGCCATAGATAACACAGAACATTTTCTCATGAACTCACGCATCCACCAACAGTAGCCTACCAAACACACGCACGCACACAAACACACAGATCACAGTATAATAAAGGCTGTGAACCCACCCAAACTTTCACGCAATCACAGTAATGAGAGAGAATATAAAAAATATGGGAAAGGTCGAAATAAAAAGAGACGAAAAGAGGGAGAGAGGGAGGGAGAGAAAGAGTGTTGTGTTGCTGTGTTTTAATAATCAATGGGTGGTTTCTCTGAAAGCTCTTTTCTGTGCTCCCTTTCATTCGTCATTATTGGAGGGCAACCGCCAATGTGTTCTGGGAGACTGGCTACGTCTGCATGGGGAGAGCAACAGAGAGCAGATAGAGAGGAAGAGGGAGGAGAAGAAAGGAGGTATGGAGGAAGAAAGAGCTATAGGACCAGGGTAGAGAGAGACAGAGGGAAAAAATAGAGATAGAGGGGAGGGGAATGAGGGAGACAGACTGGTAAAGAGAGGGAAAGAGAGCGCAAGGGAGATGGGTGAAAGGTTGTCCTTTCCTGTCATTTGCCATTCAAACAGCTCAAATGCTTTCTTGCTGCCGCCTTATCTTTTTTCCTGAGAGAGAGTAAGTGTGCCTTAAACCTCTTCAAATATTTACAGAGCAGTGCGCTGGCATCCTTTCTTTGCCGCACTCTCTTCAAAGGCACAGACATCTCAAAGACGATGAACTGTCAATCATAAACTACAAACAGGGACCCTGGCACACTGTTCAATGAACAAGGTTCTGCACAATGCCCCTGGGGGGGGGGGGGCACTGAACAGAGTTATGAAGTGAAATTTTAAATATCTAACGCTAGGAGCGTAACGAAAATCGGATAATGCCTCTGATTAATGTAAGAAAAATCATTAACATATTTGAAGTGAAAATGTGGTCCAGCATTGTTAATTTTGTCTGTAACCTTCAGCCGTGTTAGTGTACTACTTAGAGAATGGCGTCAAGTGCACGCAACATAGTGGCTGAATATCAGATGTATCTATAATTATACGGTTTATAGCTGCAGTATCAAGGGGGGTTTGGCTGTGGAGCTTCCATGAATCACAGTTGTCCCCTACGGTTAAGGTGTAAGGGCTTTGACGTGGTGTCAGTCCGATACTCACCCGTACCAGTAGCGTGGGTCTGTGCTCATGCAGTGGTTGAGGCTGCGCTGGGCCAGGGCCTTCTTCTTGTTTAGGACAAACTCCTGCAGCCGCATCTTGACCTCCGTACTGGCCACCGCACCTGGGAGAGATGGCAGAGGAGCCGAGGCGTTAGGGGCTACAAAAGGTGGACTAGAAACAAAACCTTTGAAGCTGGGGGGGGGTACCAGAAAACTGATACCTCGACATGAATTCAGTACCAATGGCTCTGATCGCAATTCACACATTCAGGAGTATCAGTCAGGAGAACTGATTGTGTACTTCACCAAACTATATAAAATTTCGGGAAAGACAGAAAAAGTCACCATCAACCTGGCGAGTGCACCACCTCAACTAGTGCATCCCAGTAACCCGCGCTACTCGATAAATAACTGCAGGAGTGCAGTATGAAGAAAGACTTTAAAGTAGTTAGTTAACATTTTGCTCCTTTCAGCCTTGAGTGCGGATGAGTTGCCTCCCACAATTTGCGTTGTTCACGCCTTTACCTGATCATTCCACGCTCATGGCTAACTACTGCATGCAAGGAGGGAGCTTAATAGTGTATTGAACTCAACTAACCACAATGAAACTGTTCTATTTTGGTGTTGAGAATCATGTAATTTACCGGATCGATGTTCACATCTGGTACCGGATCGATGTTCAAAATTCTGGTATTGTGACATCCCTACAATGATGTCAGGTAAGCTTTCGCAAAGATCATCTTCACCCAAACCCATGATATTTCATTAAAGAATTACCCTTCTTTGTCATTTAAAATGAATAGGGTAATTAATCCTAAAATGGATGTGATCTTCCCGGCTGATCGTTGTAGCCGGAAGGAGTACCAAAACATAACAGACGATCTGAGGAATCACCGAGTTACAAAAGGTTTCCCAGAAGGAAAAAAATACTCTTTTATGTGAATCCCATAGAGATTTTGGCAGCTAAATAGGCTTTTTTTGTAGTGTGTTTGTGTTTTTTTCCCCTTTTTACAAGGCATTACAAGGTGAGTATTCTCACCGTTAGTCTTCAATTACCAACTCGCCATCACACTGTCCACACTTCCCAGAGGGGAGTCTCCACACATCGCCAAAGAAATACAAAGAGACGAAGAGAGAGAGGAAGAAATGGAGAGAAATTAAAAGACAGGTAAGATAATGAGACAAAAAGATTGACAATGGAAGAAGCAAGTGACTGAAGTGTCGTATGTGTTTTAAAAGTTCTGCGAGTCCACAAAATGTGTGTGCTGATGGCAAACACAGCGAGTGGGAGGAAAAGACAGCTTCAGCAACAAGTGACTAACGTCAAGCCGCGAAGCGGCGCAGGCGGGGTGACGCATAGAAGAACACTGATTGCTAATATAGACGCATTTTAAATCACATTGCGGGCCCTTAAGTGCTGACATCCCAATTTGTACACCCTTCCAGTCAGGCAAATTGGCTTTTATGAGACGGCCTTGGAGGCAATTTACTGTAGCACTTAACAAAGCATCCGCTGTTTGCTCCAGCCTAGACCAGCATTGTATAGTTACAGGCAAACCGTTTAAGACGTGGCATTTCACACATGCCATGTTAGCACAAACTACATGCAAATCGCAATGTTATTGTGTAGAAAGTATTGACGGGAAAATGGCAGTGAGTTTGGCCCAAAAAGGCTCCTTTGGCTCAAAACAGTGAAACTGAATTGTGGACAGGGGCGGACTGGGACCGAAATTCATCCCTGGCACTTTAGCCTCACCGGCCCAGATCACTGGGCCTGCTCAGCTGTAATGAACCACGTAACAGTTGATTTGAGCAAACACAGCCCAGCCAGTCAGATAACTGCCATTCCCACTGGTTAGCCAAACGCATAATACAGATTATCATAACAGACTTAAAAATATATTTAAAAAACTCCCATGGGCCACCATCTTGTCAAAAACAATGAAATCAAACATTTTTTTACCAGCCAATCCAAATAAAAATTGGTCCAGCCCCCTGGCATTCGCCAAATGGCCAATCTGCCCGTGACAGTGTGGTCAGGTTACCCTGACTGCTTGTGCTTGAAAATTGTCATACTAACATTTAGTTCCAACCTGATCATGGTGGTTACCAGATGATATCAGCACTGACATTAAGGTCTGAATCAGTCATGGGGAAGCTGCGTCGAGGGTGCTCTGTGACACAATGCTTTTTATCTAACTAAACGTCACTGCTGTTTACCCAAATACTACTATCACTGCTGTTTACCCAAATACTACTATCACTGCTGTTTACCCAAATACTACTATCACTGCTGTTTACCCAAATACTACTATCACTGCTGTTTACCCAAATACTACTATCACTGCAGTTTACCCAAATACTACAATCACTGCTGCTTACCCAAATACTACTATCACTGCTGTTTACCCAAATACTAGAGTCACTGTTGATTACCCAACTATAAGAGTCACTGCTGTTTACCCAACTACTAGAGTCACTGTTGTGTTACCCAACTACTAGAGTCTCTGTTGTTTACCCAACCATTACAGTCATTGCTGTTTACTGAACTACTAGAGTTACTGTTGTGTTACCCAACTACTAGAGTCACTGTTGTGTTACCCAACTACTAGAGTCTCTGTTGTTTACCCAACCATTAGAGTCACTGCTGTTTACTGAACTACTAGAGTTACTGTTGTGTTACCCAGCTACTAGAGTCAGTGTTGTTTACCCATCTACTAGAGTCACTGTTGTGTTACCCAACTACTAGAGTCACTGTTGTTTATGCAACTATTAGAGTCACTGCTGTTTACCGAACTACTAGAGTCACTGTTGTGTTATCCAACTACTAGAGTCACTGTTGTTTATCCAACTATTAGAGTCACTGCTGTTTACTGAACTACTAGAGTCACTGTTGTGTTACCCAACTACTAGAGTCACTGTTGTTTATCCAACTATTAGAGTCACTGCTGTTTACCGAACTACTAGAGTCGCTGTTGTGTTACCCAACTACTAGAGTCACTGTTGTTTATCCAACTATTAGAGTCACTGCTGTTTACCGAACTACTAGAGTCGCTGTTGTGTTACCCAACTACTAGAGTCACTGTTGTTTACCCAACCATTAGAGTCACTGCTGTTTACTGAACTACTAGAGTTACTGTTGTGTTACCCAACTACTAGAGTCACTGTTGTTTACCCATCTACTAGAGTCACTGTTGTGTTACCCAACTACTAGAGTTACTGTTGTTTACCAAATTACTAGAGTCACTGTTGTTTACCGAACAACTAGAGTCAATATTGTCTGCCAAAGTACTAGAGTCACTGCTGTTTACCTAACTCATATATAATTATATTTATATATTTTGTACTAGCATAAATATATTTTTACTAATTATATTTATGCTAGTACAAAAAACATGTCTGTGGCCCCTTTAATGATAATGTTCAGCAAACCACAACATATGAAAAATATACAGAAAATAGCCACAACATTCTAATTAATAATTGGCCTCAATGGCTGCATTCACAACGGCAGACCAGTTTGAACAAATTATCGACGAAAGGACAATTCTGATTGGTCAGAAGAACAAATAATAAATAAAAAGATTATTAAAGGCAGTCAGTTTTATAAAGGGGAATGGATCCCAACGTGTGCTGGACAATGTTTTGGGAGCCCTAACACTATATAATGTCATTTCTGATCACTCACTCTCCTGGCCACGCTCCTTGTTTTTGAGCAGCAGAAGTTTCTGCTCCCTCTGCTGTTTCTCCATCTCCTGTTCATGACGGTGTCTCTCCATCTTCCTCTGGTGCTCCAACAGCTCCTGCTGATGCTTCAAGGCCAGGAGGTCCTGCTGGTGCTGAAACACAACATTAACACAACATTACTACAATGCTACTACAACTTTGCCACAATGTTACAACAACTTTGCCATAAAGTCGCTGCTACTCTATAACAACATTAGCACAAATTTATTGCATGGTTACAACTACTACTTTAACCACAACGCTACTAAAACTTTAACACAAGCTCCTAAAACACAACACCATTGCTACTGCAATGTTACCACATGAATGTTGCACTTCTAAACTACGCTACTACAACTTCACCCCACAAAGCTACTCCAACAGGTTTAACAACTGGTGGAGCATAGAGAATAAAAAGAGGGAGGGGATTGATAAAAGGAGAGAGATTCAGAGACATGGAACCACAGTGAGCGATAGACCCTGTCAATCATAGATAACATCTAAAAGCCGGATAAACAGCAAGCACACTTTAACACACACTAAATTAATCAAACCACCTAAGATCACCGATCTGATTTCAACAGCAATTATTCCCTGCAAATTTCAAATAAGCAAACTGTCAACAGGAAGTCAGTGACGTGAGATGACAGGCCTGCATGAGTGAATGACAAAAGCCTAACTATGGACAATAATGACGTCAATGGCTCCAGGACAGGTGGGTGTTGACTGGAACAGGGCAGAATAGAAAACAGTCAGCATGCTGCCAAGGCTTAATGCACAGCTAGTGTTGTGTCAGTCACAGCGGCTCCAGCGCGCTCAGACTGGAGCTTTCAGACCGAGCTATTTTTAGCCTGGACAACTCGCATCAATTGGCTGAAGCTTCAGCGGTGGCAAGACCAAGGAGGCACGTCTGCAGACAAAGATGTTTCACTCGCTGTCACGCACGCACCTGCACACAGACACACTTACACAATGACTGGGTTCCAATGGAGATCAGAAAAGCAGCCTGATGCCACCGGCAGATCCAGTTACGTCATAGGAACGCACACACATGCATGCAGGTACACACACACGTACACACACACACACACATGCATACACACACACACACATGCACACACACGTACACACACACATGCATGCAGGTACACACACACGTACACGCACACGCACACACGCACACACATGCACGCAGGTACACACACACGTACACACACACGCACACACAAGTATAGGCACTTACAGACATGTCCTTTCCTCTCCATCGTTCCCTCAGCACATTGATATTCTGCTGAGCCAAGTGCCTGTTCCACAACAGCCCTCCAGCATAAGGGATAGAGGGATGAGGCAGATGGAGGAATGGGGCAGATGGAGGGATGGAGAGGGCAGAGATGGAGCGGGGAACAACGAGGTTGGAAGGGGGTTGTTTTAAAGTGGGACAAGGGCGTCAAAGAAGTCTCAAAGTGATGAGAGATCAGTGAAAGGGTGAGGGGACCAGGCGAGGGGACCAGGCGAGCCAGGACACACACCTTAACGTGCTCCTGGAGCTGGGCCTCATGCTGGCGGGAGAGCTGCTCGTGCTGCCGCTGGAACTCGGCGATGAGCACCTGTCTCTGGACCTGCTGCTTGTGCTTCAGCGCCAGGAGCTCCTGCTGCAGCTGCTGCTCCCGCTGACCTGGGACCTGTCCTCGCTGACTCGGGTCGTCGGGTCGCAGAGCCAGGCCAAACGGCTGGTCCAGGCGCAGTTCCATGGGGAGGCCTGACGGGGGTACCTGCATGGGCAGTGCCGCGCTCACGTCAACTGGGACAGAGACAGACAGAGAGAGACAGACAGAAAGAGACAGAGAGACAGAGAGAGAGAGAGAGAGACAGAGACACACAGAGAGAGAGATTGTAATTTTTCATGGTCGTGAACCTTCATGACGTAAGATACAAATTAAAAGATACAGCAGACTTTCCCAGGGTTGTCTCAATCACTCAAACATACAGTACATTCACTCTCTCACACACACTCACACACACGCGCACGCACACACACAAATACAAATGGACAGGTCCCAGAGAAGCCCATTCATCATCATTGAATGACCCGCAGAATAGAGGAGCCACCCAACCTCATCCAATAGCTCTCTGCTTTGGTGAAAGGCTAATGAGTCTTCATTATAGCTCGACACGCCACGACCGCTAGGCTAACTGGACACACGTACGTATTCAACGCAGCACGCTAGGAGCAGGGGCCAAACTACATGTGCAAAAATAAATCATGGGCCCCCTCTCCCCTAATATCCCAGCCATACCTACCTCATACCCTAGCCCACTACATCCCTGGAACTGAAACTCAAGCCTTTTTGCTGAAATCGGATGAAATTAAGATGTATTTCCACAATGGCTGGCGAGGAGGTCTATTAAAAAACAACAGAAAATCAGAAACTGTTTACAAACTGAATCATTATTGTCTCAGTAAGTCTTATGACTGACAGTAACAACAGGATAGTCTACTTATGTGTTTATGGCATGTATGGATTCAGTTGTTTTACTTTTATTAGAATGTAGGCTTGTTACAAGCTCATTTGACAGGTCCAACAAATTCAGTGAAATGGCATGGCAACCAAAAAAACAGAATAGCTTATTCACTCATTTGATCATGGACTTCAATTCTTCCACGCTTTGGAGAAAAGAAAAACTTGGGTCTAATTTGGCATCTTAGCTGCCTCCTGCTCCCTTTTTTGCTTTATATTTTGAGCACCACTTTAGTGTTGATAAAAAAATGCAATTACTATTGATGTCTTCTTACTTCCTTCTTTTGTTCTCGCTTGAAGTTGATATACACTCCCAGAGCTAGCCAGTAGGAATTTTAAACCATTGGAGGTCATTCAAATAATATCCCAGTAATCTTTGCAGTACAATACAGATTACATTGACACTTTGAATCAAACATATTTATTTATCTATCTATATTTATCTATCAATAAATGTAAATACTTTAAGTGACTGCTATACAGTGGCATAAATGATAGTCAAAAATGAATATTAATGATTGACATTGTCATGCAAATGAGTTCAATGCCCATGCTATAAAATGGCCAGGGCAGGAAACTGCTGGGCACTGCCATTGGCTTGGAGGAGTTCATTGACAAAATGCAGAAGGACAAAATCATGGAGGGTGACTTTATGCATGTAAGAGAGTGTTTCCATGCAAGTTCTTTCACAACACGTGTGAATAAATGACGGCAATGCAGGATGCTCACAAAGAGTGCTCTGTGTGTGGGGGGAGACAGGGAGAACGTGTGTGTGTGTGTGTGTGTGTGTGTGTGTGTGTCTTGCATGCATTTGAATGTGTGTGTGTGTAGTAGTTCCCACTGTGTCGTCTTGCAGCAGAATGTCAGAAGGTCAAAGGAAGAGGGCAGCACTGCAATGACCCTGGCCAAAACAGAAAGTATGGATGGGGATTAGGGACAAACAAGAGAAGACTCCTCCTTCCAAAGGTTATCATCATAAAGGACAGCCAGGGAGTAGTCTGTTGATCATCCACTCGGTAACAGCAAGGGGGGGTTTACCAACCTTTTGTGGATAAATGTACTGAAAGTTTCTGACTTTACCCATGTATTTTCTTCTCACTGTACCACTGCTTAGAGGAAAAGACACAATGGGGGAATTCAGGTTGTGTTGACAGAGGGAAGGGAAGGAGAAAATACTCTTCTGGATAGGAAGCAGATCTGGAGCAAACAACTTCCTATGGGTATGAGGAAAGTCTGAATACTGTAGGTGGATAAGAGGTTATTCCACTGGGGACTCAATGCACAGATAGGAGAAGGAAGACAAGGATCAAGGTTAATGCTTTCCCTCATCTTGCACAATGCTCTCTTTAATACAAATTTGTAATAAAACATAGAAAGCATGTGCAAAAAAAATAAGGATTTTATGTGTGCATATAACAGATGTTTTTACGAAGCTGTTTTACCCTTAAATTTGAAAGGTACTATTCTAAGTTGCTTTGATAAATAATTAAAATGAAAGAAAACTATGAATAATATTATGTTAAAGTATTCCTAGTATGCTATGTGTTGGAATTCACCCAGGATTACAGTAAGCAGAAACAAGGGAAGGCAAGACATTGCTGAGAATCGTACAACAGGCATCTTTAAAAATAGTCATAGTATAGCCTGAAGTACACAGACAGCGTCCATATAATTTAATACACTGAGGCTGACTGAAAAGCAGACACTTGTTTTAGGTTACTGTGCTGAGCACCTCAGTCTCCACCATCATTCAATGTTTTTATCACATTTTTCAGCTCCGACCCAACTAATAAGTAACGAAATTCGTTGCCAACTGTTTCTATTATCGATGTTAATGAATATTACTGATTATTTGTCGCAGCTCCTGGTTTCTTTATAGTTGTCATTGTCCCACAAGATATGATCTGATCGGTCATTAAAATGCTATCTTGCTTGTAACTGAGAATGAAAGGGAGTTCCATGAGATTATGACTACTAGTACAGTACATCTGTTTACCATTCTACTGACTTTGTTTTAGACCTGAGGTCAGTCAAGAGACACCAGGTGAAGAGACCCCTGGTGAAGAGACCCCTGCTGAAGAGTCACCTGGTGAAGTGACCCCTGGTGAAGAGACCCCTGGTGAAGAGTCACCTGGTGAAGTGACCCCTGGTGAAGAGTCACCTGGTGAAGAGACCCCTGGTGAAGAGTCACCTGGTGAAGTGACCCCTGGTGAAGAGTCACCTGGTGAAGTGACCCCTGGTGAAGTGACCCCTGGTGAAGAGTCACCTGGTGAAGTGACCCCTGGTGAAGTGACCCCTGGTGAAGTGACCCCTGGTGAAGTGACCCCTGGTGGTATGTCCTGTAGGGCATGTTTAAGTATATGAGCTCTATGTTCATTTATTATGTAAAGAAAATTGAGTCTTTGTTTCAAGCAATATTTCAATAATGGACAGCTTCTAGTCAAACATGCAGTAGCTAACATCCTCGATGGGGCACAAAGTGTCAAAGAGTGAGGCGTTCAACATTATCCAAACTAAGTGTGGAAAACAAATCTGTCTTTCTGTCAAGTCTTGTTTCCGTGACACTGCTAGCCTAAATGTTTCTGCCTGTCTTGGCCAGGACTCTTGGTTACATAAAGGATCAATAGAATTACAAAACCGAGAGAAATAGGTCAGAGAGAAGGAGAACAGAATGGCTGACTTTGGCTGAAAAAAAAAACAGATTGGAGCTTGATGTCCAGACGCGTGTTTCTAGTTGATCCAGATCCCATCTAATCTTCTGAGTTGGTTGGGAAGTCCAGACACATGTATTCATGCACACGCTCTCTCCCTCACACACACACACACACACACACACACACACACACACACACACACACACACACACACACACACACACACACACACACACACACACACACACACACACTTTTCAAAATGCAGTTTGGGACCACACTCTAGGGTGGACTGATGCAACATTCAACAGAGCAAAAAACAATCCCAGTGCAACATCAATTTGGCGGAAGGGATTTGCTGACACACACACAGTGTGTCCGTGCGCGAGTATGAAAACGGTGTGTATGACTGCACGTATGACAGGGTGTGCGTGTGCACTCTGCAGAGGTGTTGCTGAAAGCAGGAGCCACGCTGCCATAGCTGATGGAGACTGATTCCCTGGGAGTGCTGGGTAAGCCAGTTGCATTGTGGGAATAGGCGCTTGGCTATACATCACTCCTAAATCAGCCTTCAGCAAGGGTTGTCCACACCCACACACACAAACACGAAAGATGGCTAACTGCATGCAAATGTAATATTAAAGACAACATGTCAACTCTATTTAACACAATACAATCGTTATTAAAACCGAGTGACTCAATAATGTCAGCTGAAGGACATTTATTTGTTCCATTCATCAAAAACAGAGCTTGCAACAAACTTTATTCCTTGCATCATCACTCCTCGTCTCCTCCTCAAAACCCACCAGAGGAGAATGTTGGAGGGAAGGGGCATCTGAACTGCTCATCCAGTGGGTTTTGAAAAGGAGTTGAGGAGACAGGATGAAACGAATCAAGGAAACGCGATGGAGAGTCTTCCCCTGATGTGTTTGCCCACAGAGAGCACAGTCTGGTTGCATGTCTGCAGGCTTAGTTTGCCTAACGCTTAAAACCCGGATGGAAAAACAGCAAGCCCAGACATGCACACAACATAAATATTATGGATAAAGCTGGACAATGGGAATCAGCAGAATCACGCATGCTTCACAGACTTAAGCACGCATGCAAAAGCGCAAACGTCTGGATGGTTGCTTTCTGCTCTTCGAGTACAACAACAGCGAGAGAGAAAAAACCCCACTAAGGTATAGAATATCAGTCTCTGTTTCTCTAATCGATTACTACGAGGAGTGCCTCTTGGCTCCCTCCCAAGCCCGATGCCAGTTAATAACAAACCCCCAGTGCAACAAAAAACGGAGGTGGCCTGGCCTTCCGAAAGACCAATCGCAGGGTGGCACAGTTGTAGAGTTGTGCTGAGACGGCCAATGGCCTCTCTGACACCGGGTAGATTTCAGCATGGGCTGCAACACTACACCTCCCTTAGGGCAGCATGGGGAGAAGGGTGGGGCTAAAGAGACAGCCTGTAGTAGCAGAGGGGACGGTGTGCTCCGGTGCCGTTTGGAGCCCTGCTGGTTGGAAAACCATGTGCCCTACTGACCGACACGCTTACCTCCACCTCTGACTGGTCAAGTCTGTCCTGGAGACTTCAGTGGCCAGTGGCCCGACAGTTTCTTGAGCAAATCTTTTATTCATTTTCTACTAGGTACTGAACTCATCCAGCACCATCACAGTAATGGTCGCCGTTAATCTGGTCAAACGACCGCCAGTTTAGGACACAGCCCATTCAGTTTCACCAGCGTCCGGTGGCTGGCAGTAAACCTTCGCCCATGTGGCGCGTGCGAGTGAGCGCACACAAACGCATTCTCACATGTCAGTTTTTACCACACACAAACAAGCAACAAACACGAGGTCAAACAAACAGAAGCTTTGTTTGGATGAAAGCAGGTCAAACGTGGCCCATGGAGATAATCATTCCACACATTGAGCTCATTCAGACACTTCCCAGTCCCATTGTTTGCGCACAGCACCCTTGAATATCTCCAATTAACGACGCTTTCCCAGTTTAAAGTGGTATGGAATGCACAGTTGGTAGAGAGCCCCAATGCTAGCACCACCATCCCTCAAACTATACTTTCCTTTCTTGTGGACTCACGACCATTGATGTTCGGGCCGATGGCGTGGCAGTGACGGAGGAGGAGTCCCTAGTTCGCTCTACACCACAGACAGGGGTTTGTTCTCCGGGTCCCAACAAAAGATTTGGCGGTAACCCTCCGATGCCACGGATGCCCAGGGGTCGCATGAAAATGGGGAGTTATTGACCCTGGATGCCCTCCAGAGTATTGGAGTAATTAAGAGTGATCGCTCTACCAGTGTCAAAGACAGCTCTGAGCTTGAGGGACTGATCAACTCGCATTCAATGGCCAAAGTGTTTAAACTAGTTTCCTATTTAGTTCTATAATGCCTCTTTAAAGAGATATGTTGAGATTACTGCAGTGATTGGACATTATCAGGAATGGTTAGAATATGAGAATTCCTTTATACACCCAGTCATATCGATAATGCAAGTTAGTGTTTGTTCAGTATATGAGTTCAAATTCAAACGGGACGGAAAAACAGAATAGGTCCCATACCCAAGTTCGTCTGACTCTGTAAGATTAAGTGTGACATCGCCAAAATCTGGAACTATTCCTTCAATGTGGATCAAATATTATCCACTTCAGAAATGTGCTTAACACCTAAACTGGCATTAAAACGATAAATTTACCCCCCCCCCCAAAATGTCATGTGACTTGCAAGGTTGTTGCTGTCAATGTCATCAAACTGGCAAATTCATGCTGTGGCATCCGTGTGTTAAGTTCATGGCCAATCAATTCCATCTAATCAACGGCAGATGGAATAATAAATGAGAGAAATAATTGTTAATATGAGAAGGACAGGCCACAGCAACAAACATGTAGGTTTGTAATTTAGCAAATAATGAGTTGAATGGTAGAAAACAGACAGTTAGCTATAAGTTTTATATTCCCAAGTAGCCAACAGAAGCATTAGTTAGTTGGCACATAATTTATCTTGGTTTGATGCAGTTACTAATATTTAATCAGAAGAGCTGAAAAATAACAAGCAATAGGTTCATACCAGATACGCTCTCTCTTTGGTTTCCCACAACATTCACAAACCTTTTTTATGATCATTTCGGCATATTAGGTCATGATAACAGTTGTATTATTTAAATTATGTGAAGAAAATTAAAATAGTTTTTCGGTTACGTATTTTTTTATGTTAAGGATTTGATGGACGTTTAACTGATTATTAGATATTATTACGCTTTTCTAAGTTCTTTAAGTTCTTTTCTTTTCCTAAGTTCTTTACTAGCCTTAAGAGGGAGATATTGTAAAGTGGGATTCTCTACATGAACTCAAAGTTTCTCTTCCTTTCATGTATATGTATAGCTATTTATATTTTTGTGTGGGTGTCTGTGTGTATGCATAACATTTCTATTTTTTTCATTACATTTTTTTGACCCTTGAAAACAGAGGTGCAGACAGTCAGGTTGGACAATAATGATAATACATGCCATTCATATTTCATTCAAAGAGACCAGCCATGCAGAAATCAGTTTCACATATGATGGTCCCAGGAATGGAACCCACAACCATGGCGTTGAAGCTCAATGCTCAACCAGCTGACCTTCTGGGGACCACACACTAGTCAGGTTGGACGTGGGAACTGACCCTCAGTCATTGGCGGAGAACAGTATGTGTGAACACAGGTTCAGCACAACAGTGTCTCTTTCTTCAGAGGCCCATTGCAAGAGTCACTCCCAGGCTGTCAGTTTCTTCAGACGCCTGCACTTGCCCTTGGGCTTCACACCGGGGACATAGTCCCACGCAATCACACGGACAGTTCAATGATGTCCAACTTAGTACAGTGTTAGGGTTAGACTCCGGGGCACATTTTTCCTCCTTAGGCAGGGCACTGGGGCCTTGTTGAAACTAATATTTTAGAATGTGCCCTTCTTTCCTATTGAACTTAATTTGAAAGAAAGAAATACATAAAAAGGAAGGAAGTAAAATAGGAATGTTGCATTTTCAAAAAATCTCAACAGGTCCAGATTATATTTTATTTCCTAATCAAAAAGTATGTTTAACCAGTTAGCTATTTTATCAGCAACCGTCTGTGCATAAAATATGCATTCACATCACATTAGAACTACATTTGTCCTTCTATACCTATTTGTCCTTCCAAGTGTTGTCCCAGTGACCACAAAAGAAACACATTTTCTATGTGTTTCCAACCAAAGAAATAAATGGCAATGTCTTTTCAACCAGTGCTCATAGGGGTAGCTCTTGTGCTCATAGTGGTGGCTCATGTTGTTGGCCTCTAAAAGCTGTTTCCTGAAGTCTACAGCCTCTCACCGCCACAGATGTTTGGGAAGGCGAAGTCTCCTTTCATACCCAGAATGCCTGCCCTATGCTGCCCGCCAAAGAATGGGTTGCTCCAGACTAAATATTCCTTTCGTTTACAGAAGCCACGTGGTCCTTTATTTCTTCCAACCCCTCCACCTCCCCGAACACACAACTTTCTACGCTCAGAAAGCCCTGTTAAGGTGACACATACAGCCATCCTGCTGGCCACTGGGCCACTAGAGAGGATGGACGCTCAAAAGAGTGTCCGTGTTACGAGTGACAGTGTCTGGCTCCATCCACACTCATCCTATTATTACAAGTGCAGCAGTGGAGAGCCAGGACAATCAATGGCTGGTGCTGCTAAGGCCATGGACCCAGGGAATGAATACCCAATTAAGGCCACTCATCCTCCTTTTGTAAGGGCCAGCGAGAGCGCCATGTAATCACAGCTGAACCAACCAATGTACTCTGGAGCTAACCACGCTATCACATTAGCGACCCAGAAAGAGAGCTTCGCAGGCCAAAGGCTTCGTGAGCGAAGCGAGCTAGCTAGCTAATAGGCTACGTTTGATAGCGCCGAGTGGCGTTTTTTTCTTTTTTATGTAGAATCCCTGTTAACACACCCCGTAACATGCAAGTGGGGAATAACTACGGGTAGCATAGGGGAAAAAACAAACACACCGGCACGCGCACTCACACACTGACATACACTAACCTCCACACACCACCCAAATCAAATGTCACACAGTTAAGTGACAACGCAGCACCACCTGTCACTTCACACACAGACCCAGCGCCTGGATCCACAGGCGATCTCCAGGTCAAAACGGATGATGGATTAGCACTACCACGCCGGGATGCTTCATGGATATGGGCCCAGCCTCCTGTCCAGATGGGCGGGCAAAGCACAGTCTCTGATGTTTAGACGTGACATATTGTCAGTAAACAAAGCCTAATGTGTAGGAGGCAATTAGGCCAGCTAATGGGAGAAGGCTCTCACTCCCTCTGTGATTGTTGCGTAACACTACCAAGTTGGGCCAGCATGGTTAAATGCTCTTACACAACGTGGCCCACCCACCCAGCCACCCACACACACACACACCCACACCCACACCCACACCCACACAGTAAGCATGCCGACAGAATAAACAAAGAATTGAAACAACCGCACAAATCAGTGCCTGTTTGTGTTTGTTTTTCTGTGTGTGCACATGTGAGCATGCAAGCTGTAGACTATAGGATATTCTATAGAGGAAAGTAACAAATTGTTTTAGGCTGGATCACTACTCGAAGAAACAGTGACACAAAACTGACCTCGGCTCAACAGTGTCTGGTGTAGAACACTAGCTTAGCCCGTAACCCTTTACAAGTCCAGAGCAAACAGTTGGTTGATGTTCAGTAGATGATTTGTAGATCGGTTTCAGCAATATTGCAACAATCTACTCATATTCCTTATCTTAACCCTAAACTCAACCCTTACCATAAACCTATCCTTGACCTTAAAGTTAATTGTAACCTAATTTCAACTCGTAGCCTAAACCCTAGTCTTAAACTTAGCCCTCATCCTCACACTAAACTCTACTCTTATCCTAAACCTAGCCAAAACCTTATTCCAACCCAAAACTCAACTGAGGTGGTCCCTGATGAATTTGCTACCACAAAAGGGGTTGTAGGGCCCAAAAGTGTTTGAATTACGGCCAGGCGACGTGTAGACTGCCACAGACACTCACAGATTTTGTTTCAGCTAAGCACCACACCAGACCAACTGAGCTCATGGATCAGTTCAGAGATTGACTGAAGTCTATCCACCTGTTCTTCCACATTGCTGATTAAATCAAAAACATCAAGTGCCTTCAGCTCTGGAGCACCAGGGCTGCCTTCTCCTCTAGATGTAAATGACAATAAGTAGTTCCCTGACAACCACTGGTTAACGGTTGGCCAGAGTGGGAGGAGGGGAGAAGGACCAATCTGGGAGTGAAAGTGGATCCAGAGAGTTGGATTTGTTGTGGACGGTCTGGGGTCAGGGTCAGAGAGCATGTGGGCGGAAAAGGGGGTGGGGAGCTGCACGCAAGCATGTCTGTCCAAGAGTGTCTTTTCTCATTTTCTAACTCAAGTTTCCCTGCACATTATACATTTAGTACATACCCTGTATGTAACTGTATTTTAAGAACAATTTCATATGGATTACCGCATTTTTAGGGAAAGCACTTGCAGACGACAATGACCCATGAAACTCCTCTCCTTGCCATCGATGGAGGTGTGATGTGTAAAAACAACAATCTGTCTACCTGCTATTAGATAGATGCCCCACTCATTGGCTAAACCCAAAGTCAAACGCAGCAGGCTCAGTGCCAAGGCTGCCTTTTCACGGATCACTGTTTCTTATATCACTGCACACGCAGCAGGGGTTTTACTCAAAGTGCAATACTCCACCAAACCTCAGCCAACCACTGGCTCACACGACCCCACCCCATGTGCCAGTCAGACAACAGACCACTCAGAGTCACCTCGCCGTTTCAACCAGCTTCACAAACTAAGTCACTTTAGGGTAAGCAACAAAAATTCTAATAAGAACAGAGATAAAGACTTTCACTGATATGCAATACTTTTTTTAAAAAGTAAAAGTATATGCAATACTTTTACTTTTAGAAGAGAGTAGTAGTTTTACACTTGTTCTTCCCCTATGTCTAGTCATCCCTCCATCATTTTTTATCTCTAGGTATATTATGTTTCGTTTCCATGTGCTAACTCCCACATCTTTCTGTTTCTGCCTCTCCATCTTTCTCTGTCCCTCTTTCTGTCCTACAAACTCTCCCCCTCCCTCCCTCCCTCCCTCCCTTTCTTCCTTCCTCTCTTCCTCCCTCTCTCTATTCATTTCTCACTCATCCTTCCTCTCTCTCGCTCTCTCTGTTCCTCACTCTCACTCTTCCGCCCTCTCTATCTTCCTCCCTCCCTCTCTGTCTGTTACTTCCTCCCTCACTCTTCATCTTCCTCCCTCTCTCTATCTTCCTCCACTCTCCCTCTCTCTTCACCCAACTATCACACTTGCATACTCTCTCTCTTCTCTCCCCTCTCTCTTCCTCCCTTTCTCTCCCACTCTCTCTCTCTCTCTCTCCCTCTCCATCAACAACTCTCTCACCCACTCCCTCTTGCTCCACCCCATCCTCCCTCTCTCTCTCTCTCTTCCTCCTTCTCCCTCTCTTTCTCTCTATTCCTTTTCCTCTCTTCCTCCCTCTCACTCTCCTTCCCTGTCTCTCTCTTCCTCCTTGCCTCTCTCCTTACCACTTTCTCTCCTTACCGCTCTCTCCCCCTCTCCCTCTTTCGCTCTCCTGCATTCCCTCTCTCTCCTTCACTCTCTCTCACCTTACCACTCTTTCCCTCTCTCTCTCCTTCCCTCCCTCTCTCTTTCCCTCTCTCTTTCAGGAGCTTCTGCCCTTTCTCAGGATCTTCTGCCCTCTGGCTTATTCCCCTCTCTCTCCCTTTATGTGGTGCAAGGCAGACACTGCGTCAGGACACATTGAAGTGGAACATTGTTACGCACAGACACAAACACACACGTATCACTAACACTAAAAGCAACACACACTTTCCCGACCATGTGGTGCCTATGTGACAAACCTCCAGATTACTCCAAGACAAAGTTCCAGATAAGCACAAACACATAGAGAAACAAGGAGCGAATCAATGAACTGCATGATGGTGACACACACAGAAGCACACACACACAGCAGGCAGTAGTAGGTAGCGGCCAGCCATAGCCATCTGCTCCATTGAGCGTGAGGTGTTCAAGGCTGCAGAGCGGAGCGTGGGATATTATAAAGTACACACTGTCTACTCAGCCTGTCCACCCACCCACACACACGTACACACAATGGATACACACCAACGCAATATATTTCACTTTAACAACACACAAACAAACTACACTTAAACACATACACACAGAAGGGTGGGATACAGTGTGCAGTCATAGTTCCTCTCACCCATCAGTTGTGTGGTTCAGATAGTGTGTAGCGGAGGCGATCGCTGGAGCAGTCCAACAGAACCGGAGCTCAACAGGCCACAGCTGACAGAACACACACGCGGTAAAAAAAAAAAAAAACACAGCCTCGGTCCGCAGCGGCTCTCAGTCTCCACCTCTCAGCTCTCTCTCCCCCTCTCTCTCTGAGGGTCCCTCTCTCGTCCGCTCACTACTCTACACTGCTGGCTCCCTCTCTCGCTCGCTCTGTTGTCTCACTAGTCCCCGCCCCTCTAACTCACTCTTTCCCAGTCTTTCTCCCAGTCACTCTCTCTCTGGGATGCTGTCATCAGAGCATTGTCTCAAGCATGCCGATTGTTTGTGCGCTAACCTCTCACAGATTTTAGCATTTTTTTAAAAGGGGTTTTGTCGGCACAGGAAACATTTGTTTTGACTAATGATTTTAGCATTTTTAAAAGGAATTGACTACTAACATTTGTTATCCACCTTTCACACTTTCTCCTTCCCTCTTAATTGTAATTTTGCTTCTCTCTCTCTTCCTCTTAGTTCATTCTCCCCCTCTTTCACCTCCTCTATTGTTTACTTTCTTACTCTCCAAATCCTCCTCTTAACACACCAACTTCCTGTCTAGTCATTGTTCCCTTAGTCTCCCATTCTTTTGGCCCAATCCATCTCAAATTTTCCCCTCTTTCTTATCACTTATCGATTTTCCTCTCTCTTTATTCAATCTTCTTGCCCTCCCGCAGTCCTCTTCACCTCTCCTGCCTGCTCAGATCCCTCCATCCAAACATCCTCCTTTTCATCTATACGCCTTCCCTCCATCATCACTCTCCTATTTATCTCAGTTTCCTCTGTCCTCCTAATCCCTTCCTCCCTCTCAGTCCTTCCATAAGGGTTGGATGTGAAGCCTGCTATGTGGCCAGTCCTTCAGCAGCCGGCTCAGGCCTGCGGGGAAAGTGCTCCAGAGGAGGTTGACAGATTAGGGAGTCACAGTGGAGGTGGGTGCTGCCAGACGCCAAGATGACATGTCCTCCTTTCTCAGTCTTTATCTTTGTTTGTTGCCTACCATAAGTTCTCTCACCCTCCCTTTCTCCCTCCATCCCACTCTCTCTCCTCCTTCCCCCTTCTCTCTCTCCCCCTTCCCTTTTGCTCTCCTCTTCCCTCCCTCTATCCCCCTCCCTCTCTCTCACTCCCTCTAACTCAATAGGTGCTTAATTGGCGTGAACGGAGGGCTGCCACTATTGCTGAAGCAAACATATTCGAGAAGTGATCATATCGCAGTATATAGACATACGCATAAAAAAGGAATTGACTACTAAATTACACACAACAAAGATAAGTAAAGAGGACTAAATGAGAAATTAGACTTGGGGCCAATGTGTGACATGATGGGTTATGTTATACCACAACGGGCCAAGACACCGATTCTCCAACCACTACCTCCCTTCATAACAGAAGGACCAGAGAGAAGAAATAGGTCCTCTCGTCTAGGCAGCATCTGGTTTGGTTGGCCAGGAATGTTCCTGATGCCATCAACACCTCTGGTTAAGTACTGTGCTATGCCAACGTGTCTTCTGGACGCCATTCGCCGGGATTCGGTGACGCAGAGCCCACTCTATTCCACATTCCCGGGGTGAGAACCCCAGGCTCGGTCCGGGATGTCGTGACGCGCATACTGCGAACAGGTCAAAGACGTAGGCCTACCTGTTAACTGATCTTCCGTTCTTCAGACCCGTGACGGTCGTAACCACTATTTTCACAAATGTCGGTTGTCCTCGAGGGTTAGCCAGGAACACTGAGGCGGACCGCCGGCTAATGTATGTGTCTACGTCCTGCGGTTACTGATGGAAGTAATGAAAGATTCGGGACAAGTGAGTTAGTTAAAGCGAAACGCTGTGCAGCCATTGCAATTCCACCTGCACTACAGCGAGGGGCCACTGAAACATACCCACATGTACAGGCTTGTCAAATCACTGTAAACAGCACATGTCGGTCACTTCTCCATTCTATATGATTACGTGGGCGTGTACGTATCTCTGCAAGAGACAACAGGGCAACTGGGAACACAATGCTCCATTGAGAAGATCAGTGTGTTTCCTCGTCTGTGACAGTGATCAATGCACTAAATGTACCGTATCTTGATGTAGCTGCCGCTCGTGTTTTTATCAGCTGGACGTGTCTCCAGGGGCTCTTCACAACCCAGGGCCTGGATCCGCAAAAACATCTCAGAGTAGAATCACCAATCTAGAATTAGGTTCTCCTTGTCAGTGTAATCACATTACATCAAATCCAATTAGGGTGCAGACATTGCAGTGGTTCTACCGACCAGACCCGAACGCTGCCGAGTAAAAATAAAAAAAAAAGGATATGAGCATTAAACACAAGAGTTTGGAGAAATATGATGGCGCCATCTAAATTTAAGATCTAAAATGATCAAGTACATCCCCATTCTGAAGCATGCCCAAAAAAAAACAAACCCAAAGTCGGACAACGCTCCTTCTCAGACAGACTGGGTAGCAGTTCAGAGATCCAAACTGCCAGATAAAAAACCTGACATGAATTTCATTAATGAAGAATAGGGGACCGTGTTAAAGCTATTTATCAAATGTCTATGTTTGCAGGATACTCTAACCACCCACAATTCCTGTCCTGTAGCCACGTTCTTCCAAGCATGTAGACAGACGTACACACAGACACAAACACACACCACCTGGCTGTGATAAGCCCTTATCTCTGCACTCTAGTCGTGCTGACGTCAAACGCTAACCTCCATTTTATAGCCATGCCACTGATAACAGCCACTGGCCCCCACTGTCACTGGACAAAAAAACACCCGGGGGGGAAACCCTCCTCTCACGCACACACACCCACTCTTGCACTTTCTATTCAACTTCAGCTGAATTCGGCTCCACCCCTGCTTGTATGTAAATGAGGACTTTTCAAAATGTGATCAACGCGTGCAGGATGGAAAGTCCTTTTACACCCAAACACACACACATTCACACGCTCAAGTCCTTTTACACCCAAACACACATACATTCACACACTCAAGCACATACTTGTGTATAATATACTTTTTGGAAAATACTGTTTTGGAACCAAAATGCATTTCCATTAAAATTATATTTTGCCTAACACTAAAATGAACACTTGAACTTAACACTAATCCGCCAATCTAAAACAAACCTTAACCCTAACCCTTATCCTAACCTTAATCCTCAACAAAACCCTAACTCTAAACTTAACGGAAAGGTAGAAATAGCCTTTTTTTAAATTAAGACAGGAAGTAATGTCCAGACTCTTTTATGATAACAAGGGTTACTAATACGGCTTATCAACAGGGCTACCAACACGGGCTACCAACACAGGTTACCATACAAGAGAGGAATTTTATCTGTCAGTAGTAATACATGAACATGCAAGCAAGCAAGCAAGCAAGCACGCACGCACGCACGCACGCACGCACACACACACACACACACACACACACACACACACACACACACACACACACACACAAACACACACCCTTCAGAAACCCACACATCATTCAGAAACACACACGCCCTTGAGAAACACACGCACCCTTCAAAAACACGTGCACCCTTCAGAAACACACCCATCAGTAAAACACAAACACACCCCTCAGAAACACACAGTCATACACATGCGTGGGCGCATGCCTGGCTAACCCCTCCCCCCCCCCATGGATTTCTCTGATCTCCTCTATGCTGTAATTTCCACCTCTGTATGGAAAGCCACCTGGGTCAAACAGACGTAGTGTCATTCTCCCACTTGTGGAAAGTATGGAGATGATTAACACACTGAAATTCCAAGACATCATTCTGGTGGAAGACCAGAGCCTCAGGAAGTGTAGGAGACACCCAAGCACCTGCCAGAACAGTGTGTCGCGTGTGGCGGGCTGCCTGCATGCAAATATGTGTGTGTGTGTGTGTGTGATTGTACCTCCACGCCTGTGTGTCCGTTTCTGTTTTTTCTCTGTCTGTCTGTGTGTTGTCAATCGTCTGCAGGCAGACGGGACTGATGAATAAGTAATGTGGCAGGCGTCCACTCCTTAACAAGAAGCAGGACTGCACTGGGAAAAAAACGACAGACACTTTCACCCCTCCCTCCATCCCTCCTGCCCTCCTTCACTAGTTTTCTCTTTTCCTCCCAGGACTCAGGCCTGCCTCTGAATACAGATGTTTAATACAGCATCATGTATTATTGATTTATGTTATTTATAACACACTCTCTCTCCTCCTTTCCTTCGGTAACACTCCCTCCATCCTCTCTATTTCCATCTCTCTCGCCGTATCACTCCTTCTGCCCCCCCACACCCTCCTCTCCTCCTCCTGTCCTACAAAAGATAAGCCACGCTAGCCTTTTGGCCAGGAAACTGAGACATACAATCTGCGCCAACACCGGCACTGAGATATGGCCGTCTCTTTGATTATGGCCCTGCTGTTATTAATACATCCAGACGTTAACATAACTTTCAACTGCTTGAGTAAATCACTGCAGCCAGCTGTGGAATGTCTTGCAGAGTGACTGCTTGATACTTCTAGATGCTTGTTTACCAACACAGACCCAATGTAACACCCGTCATTAAAGCAGTAAAGGTCAGAAGATTTCTTGGAAAATTTTGGTACGGACATACCTTCTCGCCGCGCACCAGTCGGCTTTCAAACAGGCCTACTTCACAAGTATACTTTAGGCCTACTTCACAAGTACTACTTTACAAGCATAAACGGAGAAGGGAACAGCAGATCCGGCAGCAGTTCTCTGGAATGTGGAGAAGCTCAGGCAGATTTTGCAGAGGATGGCTGTTGGCTCTTTCAACATGAATGGAAAGAGTTCCATGGTTACAAATCAGCCTCCACGGAAAGTGTAGACACTAAAATATTCCAGAAGAAGAGCCTCCTCCCAGGGTCCGTGAAGAAACACGACGGCTGCAATCCTGATTGTGTCTTTCAACAAGAATGGCCTTATTTCTACAAAACATCCAGACTTAGCCAACAGAGTTGACAGCGACCTCCCTGAAAAACTGGATCGAGTTGCAGCTACACTACATTCAGGATTACATTCTTTTACATGACTTTAAACAACAGCTTTTATAGGCAGATATGGCCTGAATGAACATGTTTTCTGCCTCTAAACTGGAATTCATTACTAAATGATGACTGACGACTGAAACAGGAATCTCAAAATGATTAGACAGTGTATTAGCTTCTTCAGAGTTGCCTTTGGTATTTTATCACACAGATTCATGATCAACAAACACACAACTACCTCAGACCCATGTCAACCATTTACCAATGTGTACAATATTTTCTTTAAGTTACCTGTGGGAAACAACTAACTAAAGCAGTTCCTCTGGGGGCTTGAGTTCAAACCAGCTGCCCATGCAGTGCCTTTAACTTTATCCTAGTGATCAAACAGCAGTTGACATTGGTTTGCCAGTTTTCCCCAGACTTATTGCGCTCACCAAACCTAGTACAGGATTTTGCTGAGAACTGAAGACATGATCTGTCGCATAGACAACATTTTCAAATGGTCTGAGCTGGAAGTGACAGACAATTTGTATGGCGCTCTTTACGATTCACGAAGAGGCAGACTGCTGGTACATGTCTAAAACTGATAAACTTCCAGCATTTACACAAGCTGATAAAGTCATCAAAGTGTACTCTCATCACAAACATGCAGCTATCTTGAGCATGCTGTATGTTTTATGTTGCGGGCGAGTGGAGAGAACAAGCTTAGGAGCTGGGCTATGAGTATTCAACCAGGCTTGATATAATTGACATTTCCCCCCTGTATCGGGATACAAAGCTAGAGGCTGTAAGGGGTGACCCTAACATACACTAAACATCTGTTTGACACAAAAAGGTTCTGAGGGAAATGAACAACAAAACTGTTGAAGTGGTGAGAACTGGCAAAGGTTAAAACATACACCACATTTGATGTTAACTCCCTGAGCTGTCAAGAGGGCAGTTTGAGTGTTAGAAAGAGGGAGGTTTGAGTGTTAGAAAGAGGGAGGTTTGAGTGTTAGAAAGAGGGAGGTTTAGGTGTCTCCAATTTTCAGTGGATTTATAATACTACAATAGTGGATTTTCAATATATTTACAATACTAGCTCGACCCACCTGTCAAACACACCTTACTAATCAGACCTTACCTCCATCTCAACTTAGGGAAGAGCAAGTGGCCAGGGACACCTTTCTGGGCTTTAGGAGAAAGGCCAGTAGGAAACTAGAAATGTGTGCTGCTGGCCCGGGAGTCAGGTCAGACCTCAAGGCCTCAGACCTGAAAAAATGGACTGGAGATCAGATGGACCCAGACTGACAGGCAATCTGTGTCTGCAGTCCTGGCAGGCCCCTATGTGGTTGTGAAGGCCTCTATTACCCTAGATGGAACACGTCTTGCAAGGAGGATTAAACTCCACTATATCAGGCAGAGGCAGCACTGGACTAGCCTCAGGCTGCAGGGAAAACCTGTTGCCCGGGAGTGCGCTGACTGGGGATGCACTGATATATCAGCCAGTACAATTGCTGATTATATTAGATTGACTATATTAGATTGATAGTGCTTTTGCCTGAGTAGGTGTCCTATCGTTTCATTGTTATTATTCCTTGTGCTGACCACTCATGTGTCAACATTTACCTCTGACGATTATGTGTTAGAACATGCCTGATGGTGCTGTGGGTGAAGGCCTGAGGGAGGTGTTCATTCTGGAAGCTGTTCACCTGACCGCTGCATGGAGTAGGCTTTGGCTGTGGAAGTACCAGCCCCCTCCTGTTGCCCATGTCAGTTATCTGTGCCGACTTCTAGAGAGGTACTGCTCAGTGTCATCAGTCAGGGGCAGCCTCAGGGAATGGAGATGATGGAGTTCTCCGTACGATTTACATTTTAGTAATTTAGTAGACGGTCTTATCTAGAGCCACTTGCTTACAGTTAGTAATTAGTAAAGGAGCAAGTTCAACCCAGCAATGGGACAGGGCTGGAGGAATGGAATCCCTAACAGACAGTTAGTTGTTGATGCAAGCACTGTCCATACATAATATTACAATTTTATTTTTGCACGTTATATCCCATTTTCTTCACTCTCAGTTCCAGTTCAAATTGCGCTCATGGCCTTGATTCATTGTTGGCAGGTTCAGGTGAGCTGAAGGTCAAAAACTGTCCATCAAGGCACATCTTACCAAGCCGTTCTGCTTCTTTGTACACTGCTCGATCAACCAGGAAGTGCTCTGTGTACACACCTGCAGTGGCTGTAAAAACATATATCAGTCCTTTTTGAATGGTACATTTGATTGGTGGGCTCAAATAAAGTATTTAAAACGTGTCTACTATCTGTGCGTGGTACGTGTGTGGAAACTAAAACTCCCTTTGCAAGGGTTTTCTAGGGGCCAGCCAGAACGCCCTTTGACACAGAGGAGAAGCAATTATCATATTCCTGATAACAAAGTTGATGCAATGTTTGTTTGCCTGTTTGTTTATCCCCGGCACCTAATTGCAGCCATGAATGGCCGTTTCAGCTCCTGTCAGGCCACGAGGCCCTAATCCAGACAAAGGACCTTCTCGCACACAATTGAGTTTCTAAGCACCCACACAAAGACAAACAAACACAACACAACATACAGAAAGACAAACAAACACAACACACACAAAGAAAAAAACACAAGAAAATGCACAAACAAAGACAAACAAACAAACAAACAAACACACACACACACACACACACACACACACACACACACGCCTCACATAAAAAGATACATTCTAGGAATGACAATAAAACTAAACAGACTCTCAACAAATCAACTTGCATGAGTTCCAAACAATGAGGCTTTGGAAACATTAATGGCCCCCGCCTTGCTTGTAAAAACCCACGGCCGATCAGCGTTTCTGGGCACACTGACGAGATTAACTCATTCAGCTCAGCTCATTCATTTTCACTGAGTCCCTCCCACTGGCGCTTAACCATCTCCCTCTCTCTAAATGGTAATATCCTACTAGCGTATTCAAGAGGGGTTGTAAATGGACAGGGCCATTAGTTGTTACCTATGCTAAATACCCAGCCCAATACAACACAATTTAAATAATTTGGGGTCAGATCTGTGACCCTAGATCTGTGACGATACACCAAAAATGATAAACAGAACATGTGTGTGAATGGTTACAATTCCTAGCATACATTCTTATAAATATATAGTGCTAGTAAATATATAGTGCTACTTCACTATATATTTAGGCTACTTAACTGAGGTCAAGTGGATCCACTGAGAAAAATAATTTGAAAGACATGTTTTCAACGTCTTTTTAACTTGTGCCATTAGACTCACTTTGTCTGGCTTTGCAGGCTCTTTCTCAGAGCTGCGGACTGAGCTCTCGTCACAGCGGTCAACTGTCCAGCTTCTTGAAAGCCCCACATACCCTGTAGTAGACTGTATAGTGGTCATGTATTATAAATGCACATAGTGTAAGCACAGTGTGGCTTTTAACAGGCTTGAAAAAAAAGCCCATGGAATTTAAGAGTTGAGTGGGAGATATCAGATGAACACAAACCAGGGCAGTTGGGAAATAGGATAACCCATTTCCGCTTACCACAACTACATCCTAACCACCTCAACTACATCCAAGCTGGTGTGTGTGTGTGTGTGTGTGTGTGTGTGTGTGTGTGCGCGTGTTTGTGTGTGTGTGTATATATACACATGGATGGACATGGGTGACATGAAACAGTGACCATGTTTCATGGACTATTCAAGCACTTTGGATTTAAAAAGATACAATGAATACGGGTCTAGGGGTTGATTGCCAGCTGTAATTTGGGGGTACTTTGATCTATATTGTATAAACCATTGAGAAACGACAGTACGTTTTGTACATAGTCCAACCATTTTAGGTTGCCAGAATTTGGACGGCTTTATATTTAGGCAGGTGTGTCTGTTGGCATCGTTAGCGCATTCACAACTGAGCTCTCAATGTCTAATCTTGATTTTAGGCTTTGTATTTGGATTTTATTGCGCGTGTCTAAAAACATGAGGATCAAAGAAATGTCAACGCAAGTCAAGCTGGGCATCACAAGTCATATAAATGAAAAATAAAATATCTGAGACACTGCCAAAACATTAGGTGTACCAAAACTTTTTGGTACATTCAAAAGGAAAAATAAGTCACCAATGATATCAGCAACAACAAAATGCCAGGTAGACCTCTATAACAGATAACCAAAGAATTCTAATCATAATGAAAAAAAGATAAACAAACAGTCTGACAGGTCAGGAACAATGTCTCAGCCAATGCCATCCCTGGAAACATCACCAGCTAAACTACAGTGGTAGAACTGCAAAGTGAAAAAAAAAACACTAGTCAGCTTTAAAAACAAGACGGCCTAAACAGTACCTAAAAGAGCCAGCAAAGTTCTGCAAAAAAGGTATTGTTGACAGATGAGACAAAGATTAACAACTGGGAAAGCTTGGAGAGAAAAAAGGAATTGGAATATCACCTCATCTGTAAAATATGGTGGAGATGGCTGTGTTTTAGACATGTATGGCTACCACCGGAAACGGCTCACAGTTACCAAGTAAATCACCTGAATGTGAATCCATCTGAGCATGCTTCCTACTGCTGAACACAAGGCTAAAACAAGCAGGAACTGCAGACGGCTGCAATGTGGGCCTGACAGAGCATCACCAGAGAAGATACCCAGCATCTGATGTTGTCTATGGGTCAAACACATTAGGCGATCATTACCTGCAAAACACATGCGACCAATTACTAAACATGACTACTGCACTGTATATAATGTTAATCTGTCAAAACACTATTGCAGTTCACTGGATACAGTTATGTAGATAGTGAATCAACGTTTAATAATGGCAAAATGATCCTAAAATGCACATACAGAGCAGACGTTGCCCTGTCTGTGGTCACACTACGGACATCTGTCTCTACAGTAACCACTGCCAGACAGCCAGACAGACAGCGTGTCTGAATAAGACTGCGCCCTATACAAAATTGATGACATGGTACCATGGTAAAAATGGGAGCCCCCACCCAAACAATCTCCCCCAGAAAAACACACGCACGCACGCACACGCACACAGAGAGAGAGAGAGAGAGAGAGAGAGAGAGAGAGAGAGAGAGAGAGAGAGAGAGAGAGAGAGAGA
>JACXGI010003045.1:0-16400 GCA_016801175.1 Esox masquinongy | reverse complement strand
TAGGGGGTTGGGTAATGTAGGTTAGGGAGTTGGGTAATGTAGGTTAGGGAGTTGGGTAATGTAGGTTAGGGAGTTGGGTAATGTAGATAAGGGTGTTGGGTAATGTAGGTTAGGGCATTGCCCACTCTGCCGGAAGAAAAAAATGTCTGTGCTTTTACTCCTTCCTTGCCCTTCACCAGATTTAATTTCTGTTTGTGTGTAGTTTATTTGTGTGTGTGTTTGTGTCTTTTACACGTTTAAAGGAGGCAGACAGGGTAATATGGAAGGCATACAGCATGTCTGCAGTTATATTATTCTGTCTACACCTCAATTTTCAATAATATCTCCATCAGTCACACAATAAGTTTCCATTCTGTTTTTGGTAAATTAATGATAATAATAATGCTCAGTGCATCCACGTGAGAGCTAACAAACTCATTGACTAATTATACACAGACACTAATTGCAATTTAAAAAACCACAGGTGTGGGAAATTCACCTTTAAATGACCATTTTCACCTGTGTGTGTCACCTTGTGTGTCTGTAACAAGGCCAAACATTTAAGGTATATAAATTTTTGATCAGGGCCATTTGGGTGATTTCTGTTATCATTATGATTTAAAAAGGAGCCATACAACTATGCGATAATAAATGGCTTCATATGATCACTATCCTTAAATAAAAGACAGTTGTTTTGCATGATCAGGCATATTTTCAAAATCAATGCCAAAATGTCTGCCAGGGTATGCAAACCTATGAGCACAACTGCATATATAGCTCCGGAAAAAGATAATAGACCACTGCACCTTTTTCTTTCCTTTCCAAAAAAGTCGAAAAGGAACGTTTTAAGTGAGGAACAGAAGCGTTCAATTTGCAGTGGTCTCTTAATTTTCCTTTGGAAAGGAAAGAAAAAGGTGCAGTGGTCTCTTAATTTGTTTCCGGAGCTGTATATATACACACACATACATACATACATACATATATACATACACATATAGTTGGATCTAACTATATATAGTCGGATCATAGATAATGATAAAAACTAACTTGAGGAGTTACAAATATTTTAGTAGAGCTCAAAAAGTGTCACTGAAACCTCAACTCTGTTGTCAGAGATGGTCCCTCGGGCCAGCTGCTTTGGCGCTGTATGTAATGTATGCTGATGACGCAACTCTCCACATGTCAGCACACAAAGCCATTGACCTCACCCATACTGTTTTGCGTTGTTGACACAACTGTACTCATTACTCAGGCTCTGGTCAATCTCAACCACTGTCTATTTGTATGGTCCCGTCTGACAAAGAAGGAACCTGCAAATGTTCTGCTGGCTTAAAACAAAACAGCACACAAAACCGCACATGCAGAGCCAACATGAACAACATGAATCAGATAACACAGAGCACAGATAACCATACATACCCCGCAAGACAAGCCACTAGGGGTCCCTAAACAAACCTCAAGGTCTGAAACTAGCAATACAACAGACAGTATTGTACAGAGACATGATCACGTGGAACTCCCTTCCATCCTCAATCACAAACAAGGAGATCAGCTTTAATCGACCGATAGCACCACAACTGGCAATGTGAAGACAAGGGCTATCTGTACACACTTCTCAGTCGTATATTATATTTGTGGGACTTATCCAGCCCAACAGTGCATAAGTGTTTTGTTTGATAGTATGCATTAAGCTTTCTGTGGAACACAGGAAATCCACATTAATAAACACAATCACTACTTGCACACACCATAGCCAATCGTTTTCCAAGACAGTCTGTGTTCCAATAAAATCCAGAGTTGATGTCAGTCAAATTCCAGTGGACCCCGCCCCCCCTGTGGATCCTGGTGAACACACTCCTGGCTTGAACAAGTGGAACAACTGTTGAGTAAGCAACGCGAGAGTGAGCCATAGGGTAGTATGGACGGCCTATCGATCAGTCTCAAGGCCAGTGGGTGTAGCATTACAGCCATAGCCTGGGCCAGTGTTTATACAGTGCTAAGCTAGCAGGCACTAGAGCCTAATGACTGGCGTTTAAATGGGCAGGGTGTGGGTATGAGGAAAATCTTCTCCACCTCCCTCTCAGCAATGAGAGTGGCAATGTTTGGACACAAATGCCTACAAATCACATGATCAGTTCATTGGTTTTAATAGGACAAAAGAAAGTGACGCATTCTACATTGTTTGACAGACATGAGAGTCATATTCATTTTTTAAGAAATGAGCAGAACAGAAAAGATGGCACCTCGGCTAACCCAGTCCACTTCAGTATACATGTAGTTGTCTATTGGTTATATCTCCATCAAGGTACTTTACCACCAGCGCCTGACAGTTCATCCCAAGGTCAAGAAAAAGAATGGCCAGTGTGTCCATCAATAAATGTGTATGTGTGTGCGCTCCAGAAGCAGGGCATCTGGCTCCTGCCCGCTTGGCCTGGCACTATGTGCAGACAGCGATGCCAGAATGGGGGACAGAGCAGTAGCAGTCAGGGCCATCTGGGAGGCTGGCACCAGGACCGGGCGGAGGGGGTTGGGGGTGCCCCTTCCGCAAACACATGTACATCAGGCGGGTGGCCTTTCATTGTGAAAATTAACTGCCACAAATCCTTCTGAGGACTCTGGTCCTTTAGTAGCTTAATCCCTCAGCTAAAATCAGGACTGTGGCAGTTAATTAAAAAAATAAATCGGACACACACATACAAGCACAAAAATACGCACACGAACAGACACAAAACCAAAAATAAACATTAACGTAACCGACCGCTTGCGCACATGTGCACACACGCGCGCGCGCGCGCTCACATGCAATCACTCCGGCACTGTGGTCCAGTGAGCCGTCTGGTCTTTGCCAGCCCAGCGGTAGCTCTGCTGTAGCAGATGGCCCCCATGGAGGGGGTTAAGGTGACCCGTGATGCCTGTCCTCTGGACCACTCTCCCTCTCTTCCTGTCTCCCTCCCTCCCCAAGGCCGCATCCACAGCCAGTCCTCACTTAGCCCCGTCTGTTTCAAACCCACTGCCCTGCGCTAGCGAGTAAAGGCACTGAAGATGGATCCCAGCAGCAGCCACCCAACGCTACGTTGTACACACAGTGCAGACAGGGTGAATCTCATATCCCCTCTATGTCCTTCAGCAATAATCATCAGCCAGGGAAGGAGACCAACATGAGGAGATAGACTCAATGCACAAAGCTTTTTATTTGTATCAGCGAATGGAGATGCTGGTAGATGGAAACAGATTGGTCAAGGAACAGTATTTTACGTTCTGACAGCATGAGGCATTACCACAGTTACCACACTGCCAATCACTGTGATGAAGTCCAATCAGGAGGAGTTTTACCTCGAAGGGCCAATCCACTGTTAAAACAAAGTAAATGTTACCATGAAGGGGACGCTGGTTCTACGTGAACAATTTGACAGCTGCATTTACAACAGATCAGTGGTTTCTTTATGATTTGTCCGGGCGGCAGTAAAAGAGGAATTTAGATTTGGAGGGGGGTGGTGGTGGGTACAATTCGGGCCCTGACCCAGAGATTGAGAAATCATGCACTATAAATGTAGCCTACATCATCTGATGTTGCACATCTCCCTGATACACTGGCAACTCTTCCTTTGAAAATACTTGAATAAACCCATGTGAAAGGGTGGTGAAGTGTAGTTTAATTTGAAATATTTTATTATTTAGTTTTTTCTCTTTAGTTTGTCATTTTCCAACCTGTTCTAGCATCAGAGCTACACGTTAAAAGTAAAAAATATCGCAAGCTACAATTTTTTGTGGTTTTCAAACAGGCCCAGTCTTCTCCTCTCTCCGAGAACTTCCTTAGAAGTACTGCACTACATCAGTGCACAGAAATTAAAGGTTGATAAACAACTAGCAAGGACTTATGAAATATGTTAAGTTGTTTATCTTCCACATTCCTTTGTATATTGGTTGATAATGTTTTCTCAATTGAACTTTCCCAGGTTTTTGATTTGCTTTTCTTCATTCTCAAAAGTGATTAAAAAATAAACAGCAGAATTGGATGTTCAAAGTGTGTCAATTATTAAATAATATCAGAAGACCATTGTCCAAAAGAAATCTATTGAATTTAAATTGAGTGTAATGATTCCCTTTTCACAAGCCTAGCTATGTTCTATTCTGCTGCTGCTCATTTCATGACAAACGTTGGAATAATAACAAATAACGGACACAAATCATATAGGTTACTGATGTGTGAATGTTTTGAGGAAGCTCAAAGTTTTTTTTTTTTTTCTGTCAACCCCTAGGCCAGTTATTATTAAATTGGCAACACATGGTGCAAAAGACAAACAGGCAAACCAGACTGACACAAACAATGTTGCTTGAAATGAATTTGTTAGGATTGGCTTGAAATGAATGTGTTAGGATTGGCTTTCAAAGCAATAATGTCTAAACAGAGGTGGGATAATATAAATGTTTTGTTGACTAGATAGTAGCTGGAAGTCTGTGGTGTATAAAACTTATGAGTGTTTACAAAAGTTGGGTTAGAAGAATTGAATATTGTAAATAGTCTACTTTCTTGTTATTCTTGTTAGAAACCCTAGTCTTCTATCAGCATCATCACTAGTTTTTTTATGTAACCCACAGTAATATTACCATTATAGTATTCAAGGAGTTGTTCTAATCCTGGATGCTGACTAATTAATAGCAGGGAGTTATTCACCACAATCCCCTCATTCCCAAAGTATCCCTGTGATCAAACTATTCCCAAAGTATCCCTCAGCCGATCAAACTATTTAGAAAACAAACTGTCCTCCCTGGAAGCGACCGTGCTGTATACATGATAATCATTCATGTTACTAGGCTAGCACATACTTTGCAACAGTTTGGGTTTGGTCTAAGGCCTCAACCCATAGCCTACAACGCGCAGCGAGTTTTCATCTATACCGGGGCTATCTTGTTCCGCTGCTGGACAAAGAGCTAAGGGTACACGAGAAGACAGTAAGATGGAGGAAAGTCTCACGGTTGTTGGCTCAGCGTATCCCTGTCTTTTTTGATCACACTGCTGACCGTTACCGTGATGACCACGCTGCAAGGAATGCAACAGCTGTCTTGCGTTCCAGCCAGTTCAGTTTGAATTTCTAACTACGTTTCGAAAAGAAACTAACAAAACACTAAAACAATACAGTTTCCATATCTTAAAATGACATCACAAAATCAACATAAATCTGACAGTAACACGTTTTATAGCCAATAATTTACATCATAATCATTTTACTAAACTTTGTGGAGAGAAAAAGGGGAGGCAACAGTCATATTAACACGCAGTCTCATTTAACATTGGTACTAAAATAGAACGCATTTCAAGGAAAAGGTGATCATTTGTAATCAGTGGACAGTGGATCTAAAAAGTCTACACACCCCTGTGAAAATGACAGTTTTTTGTGATGTAAAAGAATGAGACAAAGATAAATCATGTCAGAACTTTTTCCACTTTTAATGTGACTTATAATGTGAACAATTCAGTTGAAAAACAAACTGAAATCTTCGAGGGGGAAAAATGAAAAATAAAAACCTTACAATAACCTGGTTGCATAAGTGTGCACACCCTCTTATAACTGGGGATGTGGCTGTGTTCAGAATTAACCAATCACATTCAAACTCATGTTTAATAGAAGTCATTACACACCTGCCATCATTTAAAGTGACTCTGATTAATCAAAAATAAAGTTCAGCGGTTCTAGTAGGATTTTCCTGACATTTTCTTAGTTGCATCTCCATGGTCCACAGAGAGCTTCCAAAGCATCAGAGGGATCTCATTGTTGAAAGATATCAGTCAGGAGAAGGGTACAAAAGAAATTCCAAAACATTAGATATACCACGGAAAACAGTGAAGACAGTCATCATCAAGTGGAGAAAATATGGCACAACAGAGACATTACCAAGAACTGGACCTCCCTCCAAAATTGATGAAAAGACGAGAAGAAACCTGGTCAGGGAGGCTTCCAAGAGGCCTACAGCAACATTACAGGAACTGCAGGAATTTCTGGCAAGTACTGGCTGTGTGCTACATGTGACAACAATCTCCCATATTCTTCATATGAATGGGCTATGGGGTAGGGGGGCAAGACAGAAGCCTTTTCTTACAAAGAAAAACATCCAAGCCCGGCTGAAGTTCGCAAAAACAAACATCAAGTCTCCCAAAAGCATGTGGGAAAATGTGTTATGGTCTGATGAAACCAAGGTTGAACTTTTTACCTAATTCCAAAAGGTATGTTTGGCGCAAAAACAACACTGCACATCACCCAAAGAACACCATACCCACATTGAAGCATGGTGGTGGCAGCATCATGTTTTGGGGCAGTTTTTCTTCAGCTGGAACCGGGGCCTTAGTCAGGGTGGAGGGAATTATGGACAGTTCCAAATACCAGGCAATTTTGGCACAAAACCTTCAGGCGTCCGTTAGAAAGCTGAAGATGAAGAGGAAGTTCACCTTTCAGCACGACAACGACCCAAAGCACCCATCCAAATCCACAAAAGCATGGCTTCACCAGAAGAAGATTAACGTTTTGGAATGGCCCAGCCAGAGCCCAGACCTGAATCCAATTGAACATCTGTGGGGTGATCTGAAGAGGGCTGTGCACAGGAGATGTCCTCACAATCTGACGGATTTGGAGCGCTTTTGCAAAGAAGAGTGGGATGTCAAGATGTGCCATGCTAATAGACTCCTACCCAAAAAGAGTTCTGTAATAAAATCAAAAGGTGCTTCAACAAAGTATTAGTTTAAGGGTATTTTTCCCCCTCAAAGATTTCAGTTTGTTTTTCAATTGAATTATTCACGTTATAGGTCACATTAAAGGTGGAAAAAATTCTGACATGATTTATCTTTGTCTCATTCTTTTACATCACAAGAACCTGGCATTTTAACAGGGGTGTGTAGACTTTTTATATCCACTGTATCCCATGAACCCATTGTGGAACACCAAATGTTTTCAAATTCTTTCAGTGAGTGTACGACAATAAAACATCCGGATGTGATGCAGAGTTAAATGAAACGGGTCGACTGAGATAATCAGTAACCGACCCCAAATCAGTAACACAATATAATTAGTCTCCACAGCGCTTTCTATGCAGCTGTGTTGAGCCATGTAGCTGAAATACTGGCCAGTGGGCACCCGCAACGGTGTTTGACAAGACAGACTTTCAATAGAGTGGAGCGGTCAGCCTACCTATTGGGGGTTGTGTGTTGTGTGTGTGTGTGTGTGTGGCGAGGAGCATCTATCCCTGCCTGTAAAAAAGAGGAAGTGTCCAAAATTGTACTATGTTCTCATTTTACTACAATACTTATAACCAGAGCCTAAGCTTGCTTATAGCTTGGAGCTCACTGAAAATGGATAAAGGAGAGAAATAGAAAGAGAGAGAAAAAGGGAAGAGAGAGAGGGAGATTTTGAGAGGGAGAGAGAGAGGATATTGGTGAAGGGAAATGAAGCACACGGGTGCAAGAATGAATTTGATCCCGCACGCACACAGCAGTCCTTTCCTGGGTTTCATTCTGGAGTTTTGACATGCTAATGAATGAGGGTTTATTTGCATAGTGTGCCACTCATCCTGTCGCTTTTCTTTTCCCTCTCTTCACCTCCCTCTCTCCTTCTATCCCCCACTCTTCCGTCAACTCTCTCCATTTCTCCACATCTCTCATAATCTTCTTCCTCCTTACACCCCCCCCCCCCACATTCTCTATCTGGGTCTGTCTCTCCAGCACTTAAACATTCATCTATAATTCAGTGTGCTAAATAGAGAGGCTGCTCAGCGAGATGACTGTGTCTGTCACTTACTGTGCAGCGTCCGTCCCCACTCGCCTCTCTTCTCTCACCAGTCCTTCATTACCTCCCCATGCCTCTGCCTTCACTCAACAACAGATCTTCGTCCGGGTCCCAAAAAAGAAGTCAGAGACAGAGAGACAGAAAGCGCGAGAGAGAGAGAGAGAAAGAAAGATTCAAAAGACACAGAAAGACATAGAAAAACGAGAGAGTGAAAGACAGACAGAGAGAAACACAGACAGAGAGAGAGAGAGAGAGACATAAAGAGAGAGATAGAGGGAGCAGTATAGCCAACCCCGGTCTGACAGCCCACTCAATGTGTGAGTGCGTGGGCTGGTGCTAATTTGTGTAGATAGGAAGAAAGCTGTTTTGGCTGAGGGACAATGGGCTGAGATTAGTGGACTGTGGAACGCTGGCTACACCAAACACTCACAAGCCCAACACACAGTGATTCAACAAGCTCCTCACACATTCACCATCATTTATGGTATTCCTCCTCCATTGCATCCTTCTCACCTCCCAGTGGAAGGAAACGGCAGGCATGTTACTCACAATCTATTAGTATGCACACAAATCTGTCCCAACCTACTCACCCATCCATTTCTCTTCCTCCTAGTTCCCCCAGCACTGCATCACAGCCATTAACCAACAAATAAATATGTTGAGCTTTTTCTGGAATTCCAGATGGGCAAGAGGGAGTTGCACTTTGAGAGTTGACTAATGAGCATAACGCCACATGTAGTCAATGCACTGCAAGTGACTCTGGATGAGAGTGTGTGCTAAATGACTCAAATTGAAATGCAATACATCAATACTTCGATGTGGAGAAACGACAGACAATTAAAAAATGCGTACAGGGCACCAGGTGCGTCCGAAACGCTGGATGTTTGGCGAGGCGTCCTCGCCAAAGATGTTTGGCGAGGACGCCGTTGTATTCACACGGCGTGACGTGGGCGTCAAACATGCTGCCAAACTTCCTATTCATTTTCTCACCCCGGCGCTACACAAACGGAAGTGGAGGAGCTTGGACACGGCGCTGAGGTGACCTGGCCTGTGTCTCAATCATCCGAAGAGGCTTCATCTCATTGATGTTCCAACCAACATACAGCTGAAAAGAATGAGGCAAAGTGTATCCACAGGCTTGTGTTGGATATTTTTAAAGGCCGTTAATTTTTTTGAAATGTTGCATATCGACCCTTGAGAAATGTTTGACTTTCTCTAGTCACCGGAGTAACATGGAACTGAGTGGCGCCTAGAATTTTGCCATTGGCTCCAAGTAAAATCTTTCTTGGTGTTTATTCGGTGTTAGTAGTGGGAGGGAAACCTGAAGGACAGACACCCTGATTCTCCCCCCCCCCCGATGAGACTGACCTGAAGTTGCAGGCACCATCAGGCTTTTAAAAAAAAGGAAACTATTTCAATTGATGATCAATCTGGGTATCAAACTCAACTATCTTCTGGCACATTAGTTAGCCTACAACAGTTTTTTGTACCCTTTTAAAAATCATTATGGAACTACTCTAGACTCATTGCAGAGAAGAAACAAGCGTCTTTGAGTGGCTCATAGTTTGGACAAAGCAAGGACTTCATGCCAAGCAACATGAAAACTGTTTTTTCCAATCAGTGCAGGCGTAATGCGAATAAACATCATGGGAAGATCAATTACACAGCCTACTCCTCGTCACCTTCTCAAAATCCACTGGAAGAGAAGGTCAGACTAGAAGGACCTTTCTCATCCAATGGGTTTTGAGGAGCCTATGTGAGAGGATGTGACGAGTATGGAATTCAGATCTTCCAAGGTTGCCTGTTAATTATGGTCGCACTGTTTTTTTCATGTGTTGATGGTGTGTCTTCCTGTGTTAGGGTAGCGTGGGGTAGTGGTGTTGGTGTTAACAGGCTGGCTATTTGCATGAACTAAGTGTGTGGAGTGGAGATGCTATACCTCTTTACACATAAACACAAACATGTGGACTTAGAGCGAAGACGAGATGAGGAGCCCATTGATGAAGGAGAGAAAAGAAAGAGCGAGGAGGTCAGATGTAGAGTGAGGGTTTCATAAAAACCAAGGTGATGGTTTGAGAGGGGTTACCAGAGAATGATAAATGGACGGTCATGCCGTCTTTGCTTTTAGAGAGCTCCATGTCCCTGAGGAGAACAAAAGGAGACTACTGAGTATCCACTTATAGTGGCCTGACCCGCTCCACCCCTTTTTAGCTAATGGTCACATTGGTCAGCAAAACAAAGTCAAACAACGCTTCACATTTACTATGGCTGTGAAGCACACGTTGAGGTTCTTCAGTAATGATCGGCTAGCCATCAGCATTTCAAACAAAACGTGAAGTGATGGGATATGACCAGACACAAACCAAGCAACTGGGCTTGCTAAGCAACCAGCCACTCCCACAGCAACTCCAACTAATCCACCAAAGGAATCAGCCTGCCAAACAAACAAACCAACCAACCAACCACTGAGCTAGTCAGCCAACCATATGAACGAGCAAAGAACCAGTTAAGCTATTGAAGAACCCAGCTTATTAATTAATTAATTAATTGTGACCCAGCCAGCAAACTGACCAGCTAGTGTGCTACCCAGCCCAACTAAACTAATCAGCCAACACACCAGCCAGCCAAAAACCAACCAACTAGCTGGTTTGCTACTTAGTCAACTAACCAACCAAGTTACCTTGCCAGCAAACCGGCTAGTTAGCTACCCAGCCTACCAACCAGTGAGTGAGCTAACCCAGCCAACTAAATAAACAACAAAGCACCAGCCAGCCAGCCAGCCAAACAACCAACCAACCAACCTGCCAGCAACCCAGTCAGCCGGCTTGTGATCCAGCAAACTGAACAACCAAACAGCCAGTCAGACAATTAATAAACTACCAAACCTACAAACTAGCTACTGTGTGTCCTTACCACACAAACATAGCAGTGAGCTACCTAGCTAACCTGTCAGCCAGACTTAGTCAGCAACTCTAATCAACCACCACAATCAAGCAAACTAGCCAGCCAAGCGAACATCTAGCGAGTTTCCTAACCAAACAACCAGTCCACAAGCAATTACAACAAGCCAACCAACTTACCAGCCACACAAGGACACACAGTCGACCAGCCAGCCAAACCACCATATTCCTGTACTCACCATAGCCAGTTTATTGTGTTATATTAGAAGAAACCCATACTCACTACTGAGTATATGAAAGATGCCCAGAGCCACTGTTGTTATGTCCTGTGGATGTGTGTGTGTGTGTGTGTGTGTGTGTGTGTGTGTGTGTGTGGGCAGTCTGTGTGTGATGAACAAGCATCTTTCCCACTAGTCTCTGAAATAGTAATTACCAAGTGTGATGGTCTGAGTCGAGTTTGTTCTGTCAGGTTGTTCTGAGCGTTAGATACTCCACTGCACTTTCCCTGCTCCATCTCACAGCTAAAATTAGACCTTAGCTAACAGATGCAGGCAATGATGATAGTATTTGATGATAGTAATTTTAGCATATAGCGACACCAGCTGTAAATGTGTGTGTGCACTCGAGTGTGTTTACGCATATGCCTATGTTTATGTGCTCTTCTATAGACCGTGTTTCGGTTGTGGGTGTGGGGGATGGGGGTGATATGGTTGCATGTGCGTGCAGACATGTTGCTCATTGACCCATCCTTCCTCTGGCCTCCAGCGGGAGAAAGAAAGAGCGGGAGAAAGAAGAAAAGTGAGCAACCAACGGCTAGAGAGGCCATGAGAAAGAGAAAGGGGAGATAGCACTACAAAAGGCAACGGGAATATGAGCGAGAGATAAAGGCAGACAGAGAGTGAGAGATGGTGCTCCTACCAGATTGGATGTAGTTGAGGCCAGATGGCTTCAGGAGTTCCAAAGGCTGCTCTTTCCTGGGCAGTCCGTCTGCAGGAGGGAGAGAGGATGGAGAGTCCGTTTCAAATATGGTCCGCAGCATCAAAAACACAGGGGCACATGTATAACCTAACCCATTAAGGCCCAGCTAAAAGACAACATATCTCACAGAGGGCGAGACAGAGGGAAACAGGGAGAGACAGAGAAAGGGAGAGACAGAGATAGAGAGAGACAGGGAAGCCAGGGAGGAGGGAGGTCAACAAAAACACAGTTGAATAAGGAGAGGATAAGGAGAGGAAGCTTAGTGCCCAGCCCAGTGCTGCAACATAGTTACAGCCGTTCTGACTCCAATGTGATTGGTTCACTGTCTGCACTGAAAGAGAAAGCGAGAGGGAGGGAGAAAAAGGCATGTAAAAATAAACTAATGTGGATCGAGTAGACAGGCACATATTATGTGCCCTACTCCTGTTCAAACAAACTCTAAGCATGTCTGCACAGGCACACACACACACGTGCACGCACACACGCACGCACACACGTCCGTATGCAGCACATACACACTCATGCGGGTGCACACAGCAGGGTGCGTCTTGGGGACGATGATAATTATAGTGGGAACATGAAAAGGCTTTGTATCAGCTAAAAGAGCGATAGCAAGAAACGGAGACACTCAACGCTCCTAGATGGATATGGATAAAAATGGGCATGCGACCACGCAGGCTGGAGCGCACGAGCTACATTGCTAACAGAGTGGAGTCGGTGGAACAGTGTAGGAGTCACACATTTGACAGGCTAAAGATTTAGACACACGTCTCCCACCCACACAGCTTAGTGAAGCTCATTCACAGTACTGACGAACAACTGGGTGAAAATCACCAGGGCACTCGCCAGAATGGGGGTGCCCCCGCACAGTCCGCTGGCTCAACACCCGTCCCGGAGGCAGCTCCCCAAAACAAACCACTGTCTTCCCATTCCTGGGCCCTTCGTCAACCCGTCTGTCCGCAATAAGTGCCTGAATTCTAAATGTACTCAAATATGCTTATGCGTGAAAGTAAGCGCGAGTGGCGTTTCTCCCAAATAGAGCTTTTCTGTGAAGGGACATGCAATGCCAATGGGTAGACACGAAAAAAAAGAAGACTATTTCTGGGTGTGCCAAACTTGCCTGACTACTCAAACGGAATTATTTTGGCAGAACTATTGTTTGCCCAAATATTTCAGTCTGAGACTCCTATCACTACAAGTCAGAAGACCCAGGGTACTGTTGTCCTCAATCTGTAGTCGCTTTAACCCTTGGGTTCTGGGAACAATCAGACAGAACTAGCGCTATAATTCAGGAGGTAAGCCATTCCCGTATAGCAAAAACCTGACTGCAGCCCACATACACTCGTGCCATACAAGTTTCAGGAGAACATGCAGTAAGAGCGCGCAGCTAAAACAACTACCTGGAAATTAAATGACCAATTACTAACCAGTTTCTCATAGTTCATTAACAGAATACATTAGTGATTTGGGTTTCCTGAAACATTTTGAAAAACTAGGCTAATGCCATGTGTGTTGTGTAGCCAGATATCATGCCATAACTGTAGTTTCTAAGGCTGAACCCATTCTCTACTCTATACATTTGTGACACTTTAAACGTCAGAAAAAAATCTCACTGGGCTTCATTTTCTTTCAGATTCACAATCTGACCAATGATCCATCAACAGTTGGGGTGTTATTCATAAAATGTGAGCAACGTCAGTGGTTCACAGGAAGAGGCCGATGGGCAATTTGGCAATTTCTTTCATCTGTGTAAACAGGGAGCATAGAGGTCAAATACTTTTTCTTACAAATATTTCACAACATACAACCAATGTCACCTCACCATTATTTATTTTGAGTGACAATGCTTTAAAATAAAATATCAAAAAGAACAAGGAGATTAAATACTTTTGTAAGGTAATGTAGTATTGTCCTCAACTTCTTCATCATTACTTCCTAGTTGCCATGGCTAACATTACCAACAGTACTTCCCTCATTGTACTGCCGAACAGTGCAGTATAGGAAAACCACTAGCAAAAAGCGTAATGATAAGAAATCTTTGATAAGTGATTCCAAAAAGATTTAAATAACCATATAACACAGTAGAATTGCAGTAAAGCAGTATCAAAAATAAAAAAAATAAACACTTTTAGAATTGTACTTATAACAGCAATAATTAACATTAACTAAAATAAGCCCAATAGCATAAGCCCCAGTCAACATTTCTTTGCTTGATTTTAATTCTTCCCTGAAAGGACTAGCCCTCCTGGAATTCTCAGAATTGAATGAGTAACAGCTGCTTTAAAGGGAAAATCCATTGCTAATCAGTATATGAGTTTGTTTTTTGGTCTCCCTAAATAACTATGCATGTTTAAAGGTAACTAAGCACCATAGCACTATTTTATTTAATTTTGCACCAGGTGAGTTGTGGCAGGACAGCCAGGTTGACAAATTCTTGTGGCTTTGTAAAGACTACAGCCTGAGGGGAGCACTACTTGCTTGTCCAATTGTTTCCACCCTTGAAGGCTTTTAAAAACAGGGGCAGTACTAGTTTTGAAAGATTCTCGGAAGCTCACTAGCTAGCTAGTCTATCGCAGAGTGCAAAACATTGGCTGCCTCTGTTGAATCCTCATTAATTAAGAGGAGTCCTAAAATTGCTATGAATTCGGGATGTTGGGGTTTGCTTACAACCAGGAAAAGTTGATGGCTTGTTTCTACCAGTCAAATGCAGAAATATGTGTTGGGTGATGGCGCATATGTTAATACCAGTGAAATATCCCTTTAAAAAACAATAATATCAGCATAGGAGCTTGTTAACATTTCACTCGTGGGCAGTAGTGCGGTTCACTATGCTAGACATCCAGTGCAATTCTGATGTCACTGTGAAACAGCATCTACAACCCCATTTCCAAAAATGTTGAGACGCTGCGCAAGTAAAAACAGAATGCAATGATATGCAAATCATTCATCCCTATATTTCATTGAAAATAGTACAAAGACAACATATTAAATGTTAAATCTTGGAAAAATACATGCCCATTGTAAATTTGATGCCAGCAACATGTTTCAAAAAAGTTGGGGTAGGGACATGTTTACCATTGTGTGCATCACCTCTTCTTTTAACAATACAGTAATTGCTGTAGTTTTGAAAGTGAAATGTTTTCCCATTCTTGCTTGATGTAGGATTGCAGCTGCTCAACAGTTCAGGGTCTCCTTTGTTGTATTTTTCATTTCTTAAGGTACCAAACGTTTTCAATGGGTGACAGGTCTGGACAGCAGGCAGGCCAGTTTAGCACCTGGATTTTTTTGCTGCAGAGCCATGCTGTTGTAATACGTGCAGAATGTGGTTTGGCATTTTCTTGCTGAAGTAAGCAAGACCTTCCCTAAAAAGATGTCATCTGGCTGGCTGCATATGCTGCTCCAAAACCTGTATATATTGTTCATCATTAATGGTGCCTTCACAGACATGCAAGTCACCCATGCCATGTGCACTAATGGACCCCCATACCATCACGGATGCTGGCTTTTGAACTCTGCGCTGATAAGCCGGATGGTCCCTCTCCTCTTTTGCCTGGAGGATGCAGCGTCCATGATTCTCAAAAATTTCAAATTTTGATTCATCAGACCACAGGACAGTTTTCAGTACATCCTCAGTCCATCTTAAATGAACTCGGGGCACCAGAGAAGGTGGCTGCGTTTCTGGATCTTGTTTATATATGGTTTCTTCTTTGCATGGTGGAGTTTTAACTTGCATTTGTGGATGCAGCAACGTACTGTGTTCACAGACAATGGTTTTCGGAAGTGTTCCTGAGCCCATGCAGTGATGTCCACTACAGAATCGTGTTTGTTTTTATTGCAGTGCCACCTGAGGGCCCGTTAGATCACGGCCATCCAATATTGTTTTTCGGCATTGTCCCTTGCATACAGAGATTTATCCAGATTCTCAGAATCTTTCGATGATATTATGTACCATAGATGATGAGATCCCCAAACTCTGCAATTTTACGGTGAGAAACATTATTCTTAATTTGTTGCACTATTTGCCCGCACAGTCTTTCACAGAGTAGTGAACCCCTCCCAATCTTTACTTCTGAAAGAATTATCCTCTCTGGGATGCTCTTTTTATACCCAATCATGTTACTGACCTATTGCCAATTAAACTAATTAGTTATGAAATGTTCCACAAGGTTGTTCTTTTTAGCATTGCATAACTCTTCCAGTCTTTTATGGCCCCTGTCCCAGCTTTTTTGAAACACATTGCCGGCATCAAATTCAAAGTGGGCATATATAATTCAAGAAACAATAACATTTTTCAGTTTCAACATGTGATATGTTGTCTTTGTACTATTTTTTTATTGAAACAGCGTCCCAACATTTTTGGAAACAGGGTTGTACATTAGAACCATATTACACACACACACACACACACACACACACACACACACACACACACACACACACACACACACACACACACACACACACACACACACACACACACACACACACACACACACACACACACACACACACACACACACACACACACACACACACACACACACACGCATGCAGGCAGGCTAACACATACACACATACACACACAAATATACACAGGCTATTCTAACCCATACACACTGACTAACACTGACTCACACTTAACACACATGCATCCCTTCACAAACACCAAAACACGCAACAACACCCCCACTTTCCATCACACGCATGCACGCGCACACACACACACACACACACACACACACACACACACACACACACACACACACAC
>JACXGI010003044.1:21406-66752 GCA_016801175.1 Esox masquinongy | reverse complement strand
CCGCACACCGGTCACCACCACCACACATACCGGTCACTACCACCACACATACCGGTCACTACCACCGCACACCGGTCACCACCACCACACATACCGGTCATCACCACCACCGCACACCGGTCACCACCACCGCACACCGGTCACCACCACCACACATACCGGTCACTACCACCACACATACCGCTCACTACCACCGCACACACTGGTCACTACCACCACACATACCGCTAACTACCACCACACATACCGCTAACTACCACCGCACATACCGGTCACTACCACCGCACACACTGGTCACTACCACCCCACACACCGGTCACTACCACCCCACACACCGGTCACCACCACCACCACACACTGGTCACCACCACCACCACACAAAGCAAAACCATTGGTAATCATTTGTTTTAAATGGCACGTGCATCGCTTCTCAAGTGCGTGTTTCTCCTCCCTCCCTGAACAGGAGGTGCACTCAGAAGAGATTGACACAGACTCGGCCTACATCCTGTTCTATGAACAACAGGGGGTGGACTATTCCCAGTTCCTTCCAAAGACCGACGGCAAGAAGATGGCCGACACCACCAGTATGGACGAGGACTTTGAGTCCGACTACAAGAAGTACTGCGTCCTACAGTGATCCTAATTGGACCCTGTTCCCTACCTAGTACACTACTTTTGACCAGGACCCCATAGGGATGGATGGAGCCATGGGGCACTGATCAAAAGTAGCATACTATATAGGGAATAGGACGCTATTTCAGACGTGGCCACAGTCTTCCACTCATCTCCCATACAATGCCTGTATCTCCGGACAAACGGATCCAGTCGGGCCGCCTGGGGGCCAGACACGACGCTTCGCCCCCCAGTGGTCACTGGGAAGCACAACGGTGTTGCCAGGGCCGAGTCGTCGTGCGCCGGGACACTCAGACGGCATGTCGTCTGTCGCGTCTTCGGAGGGTGGCGCCCGTCCTGTTGTTCTGAATGTCTCGTTTCAGCTTTAAGCACAGAGAGCCGTCGTCCGGGACGCCAAGAGAACAATATTCAAGCCCCGTTTGAGGCACTAAACCGGTGCACTCTGAGGTACACGTGGAGCCTACAGAAACAGACACTTTGGCGTGTTAGATCGTCAGCTGATATTACCGGTTGTGCACTTTCCTCATCTGCAGCCGTCAGAATATGTGTACGCAGCTCCTTAATGTCTCGCTCCATAGCTCAGCGTGACGATCATCTAGACAGTACCGTGTGGTGGTTTTGAGAGAGGGTTTCTCCAAAGGTTTGGATCTCTGTCCTCAGTAGTGAAACGTCTGTAGCAGAACTGCGAATGCTACTCATAGTGCAACCTACCTCACTAGCATGCTTTTAACTGGCCAAAGTGTAATGGTTAAATTTTTGGGGGAGTACTCAAAGTATTCTTTTCACCCTACTTCTCCAAAGTATTCTTTTCACCTGACGAAAATTATTAATATCCCTTTATGATAAAAGAGCCCAGCAACTGAGGTGTTTCACTCAAATTGTGCAGTCTCTGAAGTACCCAACACTGATTGACTTCCAGGTTGTTTTAACTAGATGGTGTTCAGGTGCCATTGAGTATGATTCAGAGACACTTTACATTTGAAGTATATGTATGTACATAAATATTTTAATTTATTATTTTCTCCAAATACGTATTTTATAGAGATTTATTTTTATCATTGCGGTTATTTTTTTAAAGGCACATTTAGTTTATTTTTTGGGGGGGGGGGGTTTGTTGTTATCACTACTGTTAGTGTCCACAGCACATTATATAGAGTCAGTCTGGTGATACAGGGCATTCCATACATAGTGCACTACAGCCCCATAAGCCCTTGTTAAAAGTAGTGCACTAAATTTGGTAGTAGGGTGCCATTTGGGATTCAGGTAACACTGCCAGGATGGTCTTCATAACGCTGTCATAAGAATGACTTCCAGTGCCATGTCAGGTTATTGATTTCCCCACCAATCACTTCATGTTTTCGGACAGATATGCTGCTACAGGTGTTGCTTCGTAGAGATGTTTCAACGGCACTAAGAAGGCGTTATAGCAGAGTTATGACGTCTTACAACAGCACTAAGAAGGTGTTATAGCAATGTTATGATGTCTTATAACAGCACTAGTAAGGTGTCCATGTCAAGTTTTACTGTATCTGTCCATGACTGTAGCCAAGCCGCTAGCCAAATGTATTGGCAGTACATCTGTCTATTTCCACGTCATGTTGGTGTTGGTAAAGCCAAAGTCCTTCACAGATTGTAGGCCTAGAGGCCAAGCAAATACTCCCTATTTTAGTGCTGAAATGAAAAAAGACACTGATCGGGTCAGAAGACTGCATTATTTGTACAGTGTTGGCAGTTCCGTTGACTGACAGAGGAGAGTTTCTTCTAGGTTATAACCTAGAATTCAAAGTCACATGTTCTGTTTTGGGGCATCAATTTAGAATCCCGGCCAACTTTGTACTAGAGGAATTCATCAAAATATGGACACTGTCTGTTTTGTCTGACTTTTAGTAGCAAAGCTTTTGCTGAGCTGCCATCTTTTTTACATCACCACTGTGAACACTTATCAGTTCCTGACCTGGCAAACAACAGAATGTTAAATGGTCTCATCACTTATGATTCTAGTTCTAAAAGAACTAGCCTTTTAAATGTTCTCTTACAGTGAAGTTGTCCAACTTCCAGAATCATTCAAAAGAATGTGAAGTGATTAATCCCTTAAAAGTTCTTGCTGCTTTATTTAACGGGGGTCGGGGGGGTTCTGATGATCTTTGTGGATGTACTGAAGAACATGTCTGCCGGTGAATGAAACCTTTATTTTCCTTGTTAGAAAATGTTTGTAATTGTACTGCAAATTGCATTAATTAATGTATTGTGTTTTTTTAATGTTACCCTCACCCCTAATTAATTGCAAAACGATGACCAGGAACCAGCTGTTGCCCGGTACTTGCTTCCTACTGAGCTGAGGGTTGGTGCGGCATGACATCAAGAGGAAATTAGGTTCAGACATCATGCCAAATCAAAGCTTCTGTCTACATGTCGCTTCTGCATGAGTTAGAGGTTGTGTACTGTTTGCATTGCGGCTTCTAAAGACGCCAGTGCTTTGAACAGGCCCCGTGCTGTTGGCCTAGATAGACCACTGCTCTTGGCCTAATTTAAACAAGACAGGAAGTGAGGACGGGCTCCAAAATGGTGCCCTATTCCCTATATAGTGCGCATTGGTCAAAAGTGGTGCGCTGCATAGGACGTAGGCTGCCATTTATGACGCAGTGTCTCACCGGATTTTCTTTCCATGTCTTCAGTTGTTCTGACCTGCTGTAAGACCCACGGATGATTGCCTGGAAGCCAAAATGAATGTTTCTGTATTTCACAGAATTTTTTTTTTTCACTTCCGTCTCAGTTAGTGATGCTCGGTTGGGATTGCAAGCTGAGCTAAGGACTGTTTGTTGCTTTTAAAATTCTTGTGATTTTAATTCTGTGAAAAGCATGGCTAAATTTATTAACTAATCAGTCATTCCTCGGTGGCTGAATGGTTTTGACCCATTGACAGGTATCCTAGTGCAATCTGCTACTGAAATGTCTCTGTCCTTAGTCTCGTACCTTTCTGTTTTGTTAAAGTTTATTTTCAATGAACTTGAAAGAGATGTAATAACTTAATTACCTTTTTGTTGCTTTGAAAAGTGTTATCACATGAATCAAAATCACATTGCACTGACATTGAAGATGTACATAACGTTTTTTTTTGTAAATAAGTCCATAAATCGGATGTATTTGAATATGAACTGTAAAGGGCGAAAAAAAATGTACATGTACTGTAGTTGTATACGGAGTGGGAATGCCGGTGATCTGTAACAAAAATCCACAAATTAAAACGACAGATGCAATCAAGTCTGTCAGTCAGTAGGCTGGTTCTTCCGTCTGCCTGCAGAGTGCAGCTGTGTGACCGGTGTGGCTCTGGGTATTGTCTGTCATGTTGACATACTTTCTGTAATACGGGACTGGGAACCACAGGCCTCCACCGCCGCTGGGTTCTGTTCTGCTGGAGCGGTCAGGACCCCTATGGACCCACTATATAGGGGGAATGGCACGCCGGAATGGCACGCCAATGTTGCTGGCTGACGAGTTGCTGGGCCTGGGAAACCCCACGAGGCAATTTGGCAAACGTCACCCGGAACAGGGAAGTATCGTCAGCAGGGATTTTCCAGTGACTCCCTTAGTGTCTAGGGTGCGCGCAAAAATAATCAGGACATAATGTCGGCCTGATCGAGGTGTAGAGGTCACATGGTATTATTACCATGGTGACTTATTGTTTCCAATGGTAGTGACATTAACAGCCTAGGAATCTAATGTAGGTGCTCATTGGAAATCACCCAACCACCTGCTATGCATATTAGTTAATTTTCTAAGACTTGCCCTTGAGCATGTTTTCATTGTTTGGATTCTGTAGGTCCCTCAGTCAGACTGCTTGAGGGGGTTTTGAAAACCACTGAATGCTACTGTGCATTTCCCCTCTGAGCACTGAAGTCGTCGCTTACCAAACTCCTCCTGCTGACTACAGCGGCACAGGACATGATGATGTGCTCTCCGTTTCCTCTAAACTTGTCCCTTCAAGTGGTCTTTCTCTCAAGATCTCGGAGTGAAGTTGAGTTTCATTTTGCTGTAACAGTCACATCGCTGTGATCTGCAGCGAATCAGGCAGTGAGGCCCAGACTTCGTCTCGGTGGTTTGAATCGGCCACTTTAGTGTTGAGTTTGTTTTGGAGCCTCACCAGCGGCCATTTCACCCCAGGGGACATGCCGAAGAATTGGTAAAAGTTACCGGTTCCTCATAAGACCTGATTCATCATTGGCAAGCTGTCTACATGAAGCACGTCTGAACGGAAGAAATGGAGGCACCCTCTAACTACTCAGGTAAGTTACGCTCCTGAAAGGTTACGGAAAGCAACTGAAATGGAATTGAGCACATCAGTCCAGGTGTCGCCGTGTTAATAACCCTGCGTGTCCAAAACAGGTGAAACGCAGCCGGGAGGTGCACCTGGGGATGGGTCACAATGGAAGCTCAGCCTGCCTCATTACCTGCTCATCGGGGTGTGCCTGTTTGCCTTTGTGGCTTTTCTGGTGCTGGGGATGGTGTGGATTAAAAAGTAAGACAGCTATGGGTTTTGAAGAAATGGTCTTGTTCAGGTTGGTCGCTACCCTGCAGGGCCTTTTGGGCGTTCCTGGGAGGTTTGAAATGAGCCAGTGACGGCTATGGAAGCAAAATATTAATTGGGAAAAGATTCCTGCGGCAACGGGAAATTTGAATTGTTCAGAATTATTATTCTCATACATTCTTTTGGAAAAAAGGTTATAATTACAAAATGGAAATGACTAACTTAAGTCTTGGCCTTTAATTTTTGATTTTTAATAAGCATACTTATGGAATTGTTCTAAGTTTGATTTAAGGTTTTAGAACATTTGAAGGTAAATACAATTATTGTTTCTTTTATTGCTAAGGTTCATAGAAAAACATTGTAAAACATTGCTGAACAGATGTTTATTATATTATATTGTATTTATTAGTTTGCAGCTCCAAACATTAGGTCCTATTGTTTTTGTTAAAAGACACCTTCAGAAATGTAGCTCCAGTTGTGAGTCACAACTAAAAACCACTAAGATGTAACTTTGTAGCTCAAACAATTGGGGCCTTCATGTTCTTGTTCCTTTTCCATAATGTGTTACACTGATTACGCGGAATTAATAGAAAACAGTGGAAACAGTGGAATTGATAAGTGGTTCATATTGGCAGGTTCGTAAGACTCGAACACAGTGGAAAAGACCTCAAACTCACAAACGCCGGCCGACGTCTATATCACAACAGATGACGGCCGCACAAGTTTTAAACGTTAAAGAACATCTGTACGTTTTGTACATTTACCGCGTGGACGAAAATTCTCCTGCACCAGGAAGATCAAAATAAGATCCTATGCCTGTTGCTGTTGGTACTCATAACAAAGTTGCTGACCTTTAAACAAGCTGGACAATACAGTCAAGACAGCGTCTGTGTCGTTTTCTGTCAGTCAGTCCCATTGTAAGGACATTCCTTACATTATATGAAGCCCTTTTCACATCAGCAGTTGTCACTAAGTGCTTGTACAACCAGCCTGAACCTTTAGAGAACGAGCAAGCAATGCAGATGTCGGAGTGCCGTGGTCAGAAACCTTCTGAAACGATCCGGGTCCAACATTAAATCAAATAGGGGAGATTTGTCAAACTTCTCTTGAGCGTTATATTTTCAGGCTTAGGGTAGGGTTGTGCTTTTTCCCCACTTCTTGGCATTTGATATTTTTCTGGTTATATCTTCCAGCCCAAAATGTGCTCATCAGCTTGCCCGCAAATCTCTTCTAGTTGTTTCTATACTTCCCTTTTCTGGCATGCCTACAAGGCACTCAAACAGGATGATTCATGTAGTTGCAAAGAAGGCCGGAGGAAGTAGTACAAAATATAAATATGTTGGGTTTTTTTTAAGTGGGGGCGTCACTGTTGACCAAACAAATGGTCAAGCCTTCAGCCACTCTGCCTGACGGTTAACTGTCTGGCTTGGGTTTTATCAGCAATTAGCGGCAAGTGGATCATTTGCTGGTTCTACAACAGGGTTAATCATACCACAAACGACATCCTTAGAATTTGTCAACACAGTCATGTGCAAAGTCTTAGGCACCTGAAAGTCGAACTAAAGCCTTTAGTTGGAGTAGTTGGTGTTTATTTGTAAAACAAATGTATGTAAAATATACAGTAACAGTCAAAAGTTTGGACACACCCATTCAAGTGATTTGGTGCACCTGAATGTTAGTTCAACATTTAGGTGCCTAAGACTTTTGCACTGCACTGTATTTTCCACATAAAGCCATAAGAATGTAGAGGAATAGCTAATGGGCTGTGGAGAGACTAGGTGTAAAACTGAGCGAAGTGAAGACTTGAAATGCAGGTCTGTGTACCTTACGGCAAACCGATGAAACATTAAACATAATTTCATTATAGGCCACGGAGTACACAAACACACACTGCTGAAAAAGCTCTGCTTTTAATCTTGTCAACAATGATCACACACAAACTAGTTAATTAACACAGCACTTCTTTAGTTGGAGTCTGCACACTTTTTTATGACACCTTGAGTTAAACCAGCCTCCAATACTCGAGTATATCGACATCATTATGAAGATGGGAATCTAACATGAAAACAAGAGAAGAGGGGAGGCCATTTTCTGAATGTGCCAGGTGGAAATTCTAAGACATACATAACCAGACATGACACGGTCAGGTTATTGATCAAACAGTTTAAAATGTTCAGATGACCAATATGTCAAAACCAGGGGTGTAAAAAGTACAAAGTTTAAGTATTTGGCTGTGTTCACCAGGTGAGGGAAGTTCCAAATTAGGACCTAAATGAAACTTCCTTTACCTGATCATTTGGGTCTTAGTTAGGAATGTCTCTCACTTGTTGGACACAGTAAAGTACTTTTTACATTTTCACACCTCTGATCACAACCACTGACTCCATAAGGGCATGTGTAGATGTCAGTTGGCTTCTAGAAACAGGACAAGCTCAGAACCTCCATTTCTCCATCATCGTCAGGTATCGTTCCTTAATGCAGACCATTCGAGACCTGCAAGGGGGAAGGCCTCTGGGTAATGTAGCCTGGGCCCAGGACTCCCCAATCCTCTCTTCTGCGTGCATGCTCCCCGTCACCTCAGACAAGCACGCGGGGAGGGAGGACAGGGAGGGAGAGGAGCAGAAACCACTGACAGTCGCTCCACGGTTGCCATGGAGGGCTCAGCAACAGGTATGTAATTACAGACACACACACAATCTACACTTCCAACAGATGATCAGCTGCTGTAAGATGTGTGTGAAGCAACCTAATCATACAGTTTATAACGATGTAGTGGTTAAATGTGGCGTAATACTGGTAGCCACGGGTTCAAATCCAGCCTACTGCCCTATGACCCCGTCTTTAATAACCACTGAACTGTGTCTACAGCAGTAAAGGTAGAAAGCCAACGGTTCCCGTTTATGAATGCAGAACATTTGGTGTGTCTGTGAGTAGTACAACACTCGTCTGATTGTCCCCAGGGCCCTCGCTTCACCAAGTCAGATCTGAGCCTGCTGCAGCTCATCAAAGCCGGGAAGGAGGGCATCTTCTACAAGGCCAGGATGACACGGGGAACCTGCAAGGGTCACGAAATGTTCACCTGCAAGATCGCTAAAGAGGGTATGACGGACTAGTTCACCACCGTTTTCTAATACTTGAAAAATGAGCAGTAATTTAAGAGTTCAGGAATGGTTGCTGAAGGGATTTGCAGGAATACCTCACAGCGGGGTCAGTCCCTGAAACCTAATAGGTCAAACAGGAAGTGTTCCAAAACCATCCTCTTGTATTCTCCCAGATGTGGCTCCTAAAACCATCCACTTGTATTCTCCCAGATGTGACTCCTAAAACCATCCACTTGTATTCTTCCAGGTGTGACCCCTAGAACCATTCACTTGTATTCTCCCAGGTGTGACCCCTAAAACCATCCACTTGTATTGTCCCAGGTGTGACCCCTAAAACCATCCACTTGTATTGTCCCAGGTGTGACCCCTAAAACCATCCACTTGTATTCTCCGAGGCGTGACCCCTAAAAACATCCACTTGTATTGTCCCAGGTGGGACCCCTAAAACCATCCACTTGTATTCTCCCAGGTGTGACCCCTAAAACCATCCACTTGTATTCTCCCAGGTGTGACCCCTAAGCGCGTGGAGATGGAGGTGTCCATCATGAGGAAGCTGGTGCACCATAAGAATGTCCTGCAGCTGCTAGACTGGAACAGCACAGAGGGTAAGGCGGGAAAAGACCCCTCATCTAAAATGGAAACATTAATGTCTTCACACAACTCAACCACATGGAACTGTTTAGACTCTATTATTGCTTTGAAGTTTTATCTCTGTACATTTCTGTATGTAGTGACATTCTGCATTCTGTGTCGTGTGTGTGTGTGTCATTGCAGAGCCCTATGTGTTGATAATGGAGTTTGTGAGCTCTGGCACCCTGCGTAGCTTCCTACAGACCAACAAAGACAAGCTGACCCCTGACCCTGAGCTGCAGAGCCTGTTCACCATCGCCTCCTATCACATCGCACTAGCCATGGAACACCTGAGATCCAAAATGGTGCCCAGTTTCCTTCACTTCTATCATTCTTTATGAGAAAAACCATACAGCATAAACCCAGGTACTTACAGTGAGGGGAAAAAAGTATTTGATCCCCTGCTGATTTTGTTTGTTTGCCCACCGACAAAGAAATTATCTGTCTATAATTTTAATGGTAGGTTTATTTGAACAGTGAGAGACAGAATAACAACAACAAAAATCCAGAAAAACGCATGTCAAAAATGTTATTAATTGATTTGCATTTTAATGAGTGAAAGAAGTATTTGATCCCCTCCCAATCAGAAAGATTTCTGGCTCCCAGGTGTCTTTTATACAGGTAACAAGCTGAGATTAGGAGCACACTCTTAAAGGGAGTGCTCCTAATCTCAGTTTGTTACCTGTATAAAAGACACCTGTCCACAGAAGCAATCAATCAGATTCCAAACTCTCCACCATGGCCAAGACCAAAGAGCTGTCCAGGGATGTCAGGGACAGGATTGTAGACCTACACAAGGCTGGAATGGGCTACAAGACCATTGCCAAGCAGCTTGGTGAGAAGGTGACAACAGTTGGTGTGAAGAAACACAAAAGAACTTGTGAAGGACTGAAATCCTGCAGTGCCCGCAAGGTCCCCCTGCTCAAGAAAGCACATGTACAGTCCCGTCTGAAGTTTGCCAATGAACATCTGAATGATTCAGAGGGTGAAAGTGTTGTGGTCAGATGAGACCAAAATCTTTGGCATCAACTCAACTCGCCGTGTTTGGAGGAGGAGGAATGCTGCCTATGACCCCAAGAACACCATCCCCACCGTCAAACATGGAGGTGGAAACATGCTTTGGGGGTGTTTTTTTGCTAAGGGGACAGGACAACTTCACCGCATCAAAGGGACGATGGACGGGGCCATGTACCGCCAAATCATGGGTGAGAACCTCCTTCCCTCAGCCAGGTCATTGAAAATGGGTTGTGGATGGATATTCCAGCTTGACAATGACCCAAAACACACGGCCAAGGCAACAAAGGAGTGGCTCAAGAAGAAGCATATTAAGGTCCTGGAGTGGCCTAGCCAGTCTCCAGACCTTAATCCCATAGAAAATCTGTGGAGGGAGCAGAAGGTTCGAGTTGCCAAACGTCATCCTCGAAACCTTAATGACTTGAAGATCTGCAAAGAGGAGTGGGACAAAATCCCTCCTGAGATGTGGTTGGCAAACCTGGTGGCCAACTACAAGAAACGTCTGACCTCTGTGATTACCAACAAAGCTTTTGCCACCAAGTACTAAGTCATGTTTTGCAGGGGGGTCCAATACTTATTTCACTCATTAAAATGCAAATCAATTTATAACATTTTTGACATGTGTTTTTCTGGATTTTTTTGTTGTTATTCTGTCTCTCACCGTTCAAATAAACCTACCATTAAAATTATAGACTGATAATTTCTTTGTCAGTTGGCAAACATACAAGATGAGCAGGGGATCAAATACTTTTTTCCCTCACTGTAACTTTGCGCTGGCATGCTCTAAGAGAAAATCCAACTGTTTACTCATGTGAAAGTTGATTTTAGAAGCCACTCTTGCCCAAGGCAGATGACCCCAAGTATCAGAAATAAATGTAATTGAAGTACAACATGACAACTGTCCAATCCAGTCAACTTACTCTTCACAAAAGAGCCAATCACTTGCTCTCTAGTTCTAGTCTAGTCCTTTGAAAGTGGCATACACAATCTCTGACAGAGAAGGTTGGAAAATGGTCAGTTACAAAGGACTGTTACTGATGTGGGATCTGTTCTTATGATCATACAGTACACGTAATTCAGGTGACAGCTACTGATGTGGGATCTGTTCTTATGATCATATAGTACATGTAATTCAGATGAAAGCTACTGATGTGGGATCTGTTCTTACATAGTGATTCCTCCAGTTCAGCCAACATTAACTGATGTGGGATCTGTTCTTCTAGGTGGTGCACTGTGACCTGGCCCTCAGAAACATCATGGTGAACAGGTTCCCCTGGGAGGTCAAAGTGGCAGAGTTTGGTCTGGCCAGGGACCTGACCCGAGTGAGGAGCTACCGCAGCAGCCGAAGGAAAAACATGGGGGTCAGTCGTATGCACGTGCGCACGCGCGCACAAACAGGCAGAATCAGCAGCCCACAACCAGAAGTTAAATGAAGGGAAGACCCAGACTGTTCATCCACTCTCTTATACTGGGCCCTATAAATGTCATCTTGGTTTCACTCTAGATGAAAACATGACCTTTGAAGATGGCTTTTGATCAACAGCAGGTTTAGCCTGTATAGCAGATTCTGCGGTCAGTGGAAAACAAGATGAAAGTATTCAAGTTCCTTGGTTACTCAACTTATTCTGAAGTACATACATCCTCCAGTAACAGACGGTGCTGCTGGGTAATGTGGAGCTGGAGTACATACTGTGTTCCTTGCATTCTGTTTTTATTTACATTTTACGCAGCGTCCCAACTTTTTTGGAAACGGGGTTGTATATATTCAGGGGGAAAAAGTACGATGTGGTGTTTAAATCAAGAACACACTTTCTATGACCCTCAAGGGAAAAGATGCAGATGACATCTGGTTTGCCAGACCCAAACAAAAGGCCAAAGGTCAGATTGAACCCTAGTGTTCTGGCTACAGGAGAAACACAGGCTTAAGTTACTCTTCAGAAAATAGAAGTTTTTTAAATTTTTGCTTGAGGAGAAGGAGAAAGTCATTGCATGTGAGGTATGATGTTGCAACCGGTTCTCAGTTTTAAATCACCAGTTTTGCACTTAAATGTCAAACACAATTTCTGAGTGAAAAGTTCATTTTAGGCTTAATCAGTGAAGCCCCTTAGTGACCATCTGACCTCTTCCCACTTAAATGCACCCGCGACTACCAGGCCTCGGCCACACAGTACAGACCGAACGAAGGCCAGGAAACAGACGGTAAATGAGATAGCGATCCCTGTGTGAGTTTCAAAGGGTTAACTGTTTCCATTGTGTTTGTAGGACCGCATGCCCCTTCGCTGGTACCCCCCTGAGTACTTCAGAAACAACTACTACAGCTTTAAGGGGGATGTGTGGGCGTATGGCATCGTGCTGTGGGAAATGCAGATGTTTGGTGAGTTTTTGGTGATTAAGGACGGGGAGAAATCTCTGATGGGATTGACCCATACTGGAAGGAAAACTGAAGAAAAGTATATATGAAATAGAAGAATTTCTGAATATTTCCAAACGAATGTGTTCCAAGTACTGCCACGTGTTAAAACACTTTTGAAAATGCTTAAAAAATGTACTTGGCAAATTTGTTTCACGGGTATCCTGAAATGCTTTAAAATATTACATATTTTACACATTATTTTTTTCTGCATCTGGAAACTCAGCCTTTGTCTAATGAATATTTAGTAAGTCAGACTTAAAAGATCAAACTTAAAGTGACACAGTGGATGTGTGCTGTTTCCAGGCACCTTACCATACTCCAACCTGGAGACGTCAGAGGCAGTGGTCTATTACATCTGTGCAGGGTACAAGAACAAAGACCCCGACGGCTGCCGTCCCGAGATGTGAGTGGAATCAAGGCGTTAGTCCCAAATGTCGCCCCATTCCCTGTTTACTGCACTCCCTTTGACAGGAGTCCTAGGAGCACCTTCATAGGGAATCAGATGGGATCTGGAAAACCGCTAGATTTCCCCCCTCTCTCTTCCCAACAGACTGCAGATCATGAGAGACTGTTGGACAGAACCCTACAATTCCAGGCCGTCCTTCACAGACATTGTGAGAATCCTGGAGAACATCATGGAGAACGACGCAGTAAGCAATCTTCCAAGCACCTTTTTTTACTCAGTGTTCTGTGACTGTTAAACCCTTAGGAATAAAATCTCCTAGGATTCTGGAAACTTCCAAAGGTTTCTGCGATTTCCGTTTCTTTTTTCTGCATCTGATCACGGGATGACTAAATAGACTGGAGTGTATTGCTCTGCTTACACTTTATTTTGACAGTCCCAATTTCCATCTGTAGATGTTCTATAGATAGTAATACTATCAACAAAATTTCAACAAACTATCGGTTGATAAACAACTGCTTGCTGAGGTTGAGGTTAGGTTTAGAATAAGGTTTAGGGTGAGGGTTAAGGTTAGGGATAGAATAAAGCTTAAGGTTAGGATATACACCGATCAGCCATTACATTATGACCACCTGCCTAATATTGTGTAGGTCCCCCTTTTGCTGCCAGAACAGCCCTGACCCATCAAGGCAAGGACTCCACTAGACTTCTGAAGGTGTGCTGTGGTATCTGGCACCAAGACGTTAGCAGAAAATCCTTTAAATCCTGTAAGTTGCAAGGTGGGTCCTCCATGGATTGGACTTGTTTGTCCAGCACATCCCACAGATGCTCGATTGGATTGAGATCTAGGGAATTTGGAGGCCAAGTCAACACCTTGAACTCGTTGTATTCTTCAAACCATTCCTGAATCATTTTTGCTTTGGGGCAGGGCGCATTATCCTGCTGAAAGAGGCCAATGCCATCAGGGAATACCTTTGCCATGAAAGGGTGCTCATGGTCTGCAACAATGCTTAGATAGGTGGTACGTGTCAAAGTAACATCCACATGAATGGCAGGACCCAAGGTTTCCCAGCAGAACATTGCCCAAAGCATCACACTATCTCCGCTGGCTTGCCTCCTTCCCATAGTGCATCCTGGTGCCATGTGTTCTCCAGGTAAGCAACGCACACGCAACCGGCCATCCACGTGATGTAAAAGGAAATGTGATTCAACAAACAAGGCCACCTTCTTCCATTGCTCCGTGGTCCATTTCTGATGCTCACGTGCCCATTGTAGGCGCTTTCAGCAGTGGACAGGGGTCAGCATGGGCACCCTTACTGGTCTGCGGCTACGCAGCCGCATACGCAAACAAACTGCGATGCACTGGGTGTTCTGACACCTTTCTATCAGTACCAGCATTAACTTTTTCAGCAATTTTAGCTACAGTAGCTCGTCTGTTGGATCAGACCACACGGGCTAGCCTTCACTCCCCACGTACATCAGTGAGCCTTGGCCGCCCATGACCCTGTCGTCGGTTCACCGCTTTTCCCTCCTTGGACCACTTTTGATAGGTACTGACCACTGCTGACTGGGAACACCCCACAAGGGCTGCAGTTTTGGAGATGCTCTGACCCAGTCGTCTAGCCATCACAATTTGGCCCTTGTCAAAGTCGCTCAGATCCTTACGCTTGCCCATTTTTCCTGCTTCTAACACATCAACTTTGAGTACAGAATGTTCACTTGCTGCCTAATATATCCCACCCACTGACAGGTGCCATGATAACGACACTATCAGTGTTATTCACTTCACCTGTCAGTGGTCATAATTTTATGGCTGATGGGTGTAGGTTAGGGTTAGCAGATAGTTAAAATGCTAGATATTCAGTAGACAATATGTAGAGCATCTATAGGTACACTTGTGGGACTCTCAAAATAAAGTGTTACCTGCTCTCTCAGTCTCCTTACCTTAATCTGCACTGATATGAAAAGTCTGGAGCAGCTAGAGTGAGGGCTTGATTCAATCCATTGCACTGAGACAATCCACGGTGTAGTACAGTTCATATTTAAAGGTAACTTCCACGCACAGCGTTTGTATGGCTCCACATTGAGTCATGCCTGAATACTCCCCAGTCTGAGTCGTTAGAACAGCGCAGATTAAGGAGACTTTAACACTGTTGAGGTGTGCGTTTGGACTTCTCGCAAGAGACACACACATTATCTGCAGAGAGCTTTGTTTATTGAAATGCCCCTGTCTTCCTGTAGGATTACGTGGATGTGGTGAACCCCAGGCTTCTGATGTCAGGAGAGGCGGGCAAGAATGATTCAAAAAGCCTCAACCGGTTCTGAATTCGGCCATTTTGATTACTCACACAGACGCTACGTTGAAGCTCAACTGATTCTACGTTACGTGTCAGATGGATTGCCAAACACATGCACATTTGTACAAAATAGGATCCTACAATCTCAGGAGCTTACAGTCATTTACAATGTTGTTAAATAATCAAATAAACTGCAGCTGTATTTGGACAGTGACATTTAGTTCAGTATTTTGGATTGGAAATGATACAGTGGCCGTGTTAAAGTGCACACTGTCTTCTTTAATGTATGGGTATTAATCACTGTAAGGTGAACTACTTAGAAATGACAGAACGCTTTGTGCATATTCAACTCATTTTAAGTTAACAAAATTCTACTTGGATCATTTAAATTCAAAGTGCTGGAATACAGTCAAGATATTTGTATCACTGTCCCAACACTTTTAGGGCCAGTTTTGCAGACACGGATTTGAGCCTAGTCTAAGACTAAAAAATCAAGTTCAACAGAAAACTTCATTGAGCTTGTTTTTGTAGTCCTAGACTAGGCTTAATCTGTCTGCAAAACAGGCCCTTAGAGTTTACTGTACATAATAATCTCTGAACCGAGTCTAAATAGTGTAGGTAATAACATTGTCCTAATAATTCAGTAACTATTTTTTTATTTATATTTATGCCACTGGTGAAAGAAAGAAAAGAAAGAAAAGGTTGTTTAATAATAATTTTCATTGAATAATAGTTTAGCAGCTTTGTTCTTTGTGACGCACAATGCATTTACCTGCTTGGCGAATAAACGTGAACTTGAACAACCAACGGTACTGGTCTCTGCAATAGACATATATACACACTAGACATACATACTCAACAGACATACATACTCAACAGACATACATACTCAACAGACATACATACTCAATAGACATACATACTCACTAGACATACATACTCAATAGACAAACATACACACTAGACATACATACTCACTAGACATACATACTCACTAGACATACATACACACTAGACATACATCCATACGCACTAGACATACATACTCACTAGACATACATACACACTAGACATACATACACAATAGACATACATACTCAATAGATATACATACACACTAGACATACATACGCACTACACATACATACGCACTAGACATACATACACACCAGACATACATACACACTAGACATACATACTCACTAGACATACATATACACACTAGACATACATATTGTACATACACACTAGAGTCAGGGTGTTACATACAGTGGCCATCTTTACAAGAATGTTCTGTTTAAATGGTACCGTGTTGCCGGTTTAGTGCATTTTCTGGGGAATCAGTGTGCTACACTATTCTGCGAATTAGAATTCACTAAAATATGTGTACTATATAGGGAATAGGGTGCGATTAGGGACACAGTGTCCTCGGTCCTCCGGTCTTTCCATCCCTTCTGACAGCGCCCCTTCTTCCTCTCCTCCGCTAAATTCCTCCATCTGACCCCAGTCCAGCTCTATTTCAAATTCATCCTCATCTGGTCCACTGTCCTCCTCCTCCTCATCTCCTCCGGTCTCCTGCTCATCTCCTCCATCGGTTCAGTAGGAGGGGGTGGGGGGCAGACTTCCCCAGCTGGACAATGTTGGTAAAAACAGCTGGCAGTCTTCCCTCCAGCATCTCATGCTGATGTTGTACCCTGCTTCGTTCATCTCCTTTCGCTTCCTGAGGAGTTTGCAGTATGAGGTTGAAATGCCCATCTTTGATAGCCTTTTAAAAACAGACTTAACCCCGCCTTGGGTCAGGGTTGAGTTAACGATGTAAGCCAGTGTCGAAAACCAGGGGTCCCTACCGCTCAGGGCGACTGAGGCATCTACACATTTGTGAATGGTGGAACCGCCGGTTGCACTGTTGTTGGTGGCGTGAAGCCAAGGACTGTTTTCCGGACAACTCCTCGTCCAGCGTTTTGCACGAAAAAGCCTTCAGGCTATCCAGCGAGGTGCTGCTCAAGATGCAAGGTTCAGCAGATGCAGAGGAATTTGTGGCTCGAGCATATGCCCTGATCTCTGCCTCTATTTTGCTTCTACTGCTTTCTGATTTCTCCACACACTGTCTCATCTGCCAAGGCTAACCTGACAAATGTTGTCAATTTGCATTTTGCCAAGTTTGCAACCATCCCGGAGAACCCTGGGGAAACTTTCCCAACTTTCCTTTTCATCTTCGGACCTAACTGGTTTGGCTAGGTGATGACAACCTGCAGAATATTTTGAAATAGTATTGTGTTATTCTGAAAAAAACATTGTAGTATAACATGCAGTGTAGTTTTGAGAGGGTGATCGTTCAGGTAATGTCCAGGTGTTCTGGGTTGTTACAGATCATCTGGGTAAAATCCATAATAAATAAATACCTTTATAAACACAAAGTTTTTATTTTAACAAAACCTTCCAGTGGTCCAGGGTGGTCCCGGGGTCTAAGCCACTGCCTCCGGCACACATGCACTGCTGCAGCATGGGTTTGAATCAGGCCCACGGCTCATTTAGCAAAAAATCCTCTTCTCAATCTTTCCACACCATCCAATAAAAAATAGCCTGAAACGCCGGATACATTGTATACAGTCCTTTCAGGAAGTATTCAGAACTTCAGTTTCTCCACATCTTGCTCTCAATCTACAAACAATATCAAATAATCACAAACCTGTGGCAGGTTATTGAAAATGGAAAAAAATAACAGATTCTCATTCTACATACAGTACAAGTCAATTGCTTAGGCATGACTTCTGTCTATATAAGGTCTTACACTTCACAGTGCATGTCAGAGGCAAACCAAGCCGTGAAGAACAAAATGATGCCGAGCACACAGGACCTCAGACTTGGGTGAAGATTCTTCTTTCGGTGTGACAACGACCTGAAGCACACTGCCAATGCAACACGGGAGTAGCTTTGGGACAAGTCTGTGAATGTCCTTGAGTGGCCCAAAGCCTGGACTTGAGAACTGAAGACTGCAATTCGCAGAAGCTCCCCATAAAATCTGACAGAGCTTCAGGGGATTTAAAATGAAGACTGGGAGAAACTTCCCAAATTCAGGTGTGCAAAGCTGGTAGAGACATATCCAAAAAGACTTGAAAGTTTGATCGCTGTTAAAGGCACTTCTACAAAGTACTGAATAAAGGGTCTGAATACTAATGTACTTGAGATATTTACTCATTTGCTAATTTTAGAGGTGCTAAGAATTGTGTCTTTTTGGACCTTAATACCAAAATTCAAAAGACACGGATGCTTGAAGTTTCCTACTTCTTCCTACCCCCATATGATTACACATCCATGTTTTCCCCCATATGATTACACATCCATGTTTTCCCCCATATGATTACACATCCATGTTTTCCCCCATATGATTACACATCCATGTTTTCCCCCATATGATTACACATCCATGTTTTCATTACCGGAAAAGGTAAACGGTGGATATTAATAGCATTTAAATACTACTGAACTATTTTTTTAAATTAACTTTAAATAAACCATATCAAAAAATGCTTTAAGCCTTTTGTAAAAAATAACTGCATGTTGTAGCATTTACCAGATTTTACATGCTCTGGAATAGTCTTTTGAATAGAGATCATGCTTTGCTTGATACTAAAATGGGAAGAAAAACCAACGCTTCAACATTCAAAATGTACCAGAAATTAGCGTACTAATTTCAAAGTGAATTTCTTTAGTTTTGAAAATATACTGTCAACGTTCAATAGGTTACATTGGAAACCTATTGAAATCATACACATACTGTATAGATAACAGCATATATATTACTGCCATCTTGTGTTAGTTATTCCAAATTACAATTTCAAATTTAATAGTTAAATTGACCCCATTCTATTTATTAGATTTCTACAGTTGAAATCTACAGTTTCTACAGTTATTTAGTCATGGGTGTTGAGTCATGACAGGCTATGCAATATGAATCAAGTCTGAGCATTTCAAAATGATTAATTAATAATAATTAAAAAATAAAATTCTCCTGAATGTTTTGGCGGTCAGATCCAATAAGTCATTCTATGACCACGTATTCCATTTGCAAACATATGTTGAAAGTTTATTTAAAATCAAGGGATGCAGTAACAAAGTGTCTGAATTCAAATACGATGTGATGCTATAGGGACTCAACTGTATGGGGCTACAGTGATTAAAAAGAACTACTAGTGGTTAATGTAATAGGTAGCTACCTGGACCAGACTATTCCACAGATGGACCTTTTTAAAAGGTGCAAATGTTGTGTTGGTGCTCCTGTCTGTTTCAGGTGGACTCGGCTCCCGTTCACACTTCTCGCTCAACCCGGGTGTCCAATGCTCCAACTGCAATTACTTTAAAATGCAAACACAGCCATAAGTGGAATAGCCATACGCTAGGAGCGCCGTCCATCCAGGGACGCGCAAATTGGTTAAGATATATATATTTTTTACTTTTACTATTTTTTTACAAATGCTATTTTAATACTATTCATTTGAAATATTACAAAAAAGCGAAAGCCCCCACAACAACATAACTACATAGCTTTTTAGGCCATATTTTCTATTTTGCCTGCAGCCACCACCCTAGGGCATCAATCGCCCCGCTCTCAGTTAGACTTACCTGATTGTGGGGGATGGGCGAGTTCAGTTATCTTAAGCTGTGAGTGACACTGAACATAAAACATAAATTACCATCAGTAGCCTACTTCAAACGATGGTGCCTAGGGAAGAAAAAAAAGAGGAGGAAACAGGATACGGACAGAGGTAATGTGATGTATGAATAGTTTATCTAATTGCATTGTACTGTAGTTACTGTTGGAGGAGTGTTACTACTAGCTAGCTTACTTTGTATGACACTAGTAACTTTCACTAATTTAAATAGCTACCTAGTTAGAGTTTGTCAGTTACTTCTACTTTAAATGAATTAGGGAATGTTGGAAAGACTATTCAGGTGTTTGGAGAATAACCTAACCTAGAACATAATTTTGAGAAATACTATTTTTCTTTCAAGTGCTGCACTAACCAGCCACTTTCTACCTCAAGAAACCTGGCATAGACCTACATTTTATTGACATCTTAGCTAGTCTAGTTAACCAATGTTAGCCCTGCTTGTAAAAGCAAATAAAATGCTTTTCCTTTCCCATCCTCTTTTGTAATTAATAGTTGTAAGCCTGTGCATTTTCATTATTGATTAGTCTTATATGTATTATTGCCAACAGCATGCTAGAGAAGTGCTCACTGAATAACCTAAATGTTTTGTGCATGAATGCTAGGTGTTATTACACTTGCTATTTGTGTTTAGGCTATAATATGGCTTCGGTGCTATTATTGTATATTTTAACCATCAGCAGCTTTTTTATTAATATAATGTAACACCCAGTGGTCACATACTCCTCTCTTCAGATGCACTTTTGAAATACTTGAATCCCACCCCTGCACCTCCTGGGCCATCTGCAGACACCTCCTCTACCTCAGCACAGCCCAGCGATGCAGCATCAAACGCTCCTGTCCCCTCTACCTCAACACAGCCCAGCGATGCAGCATCAGGCATCTACAAAAAGGCTGCACCAATAGACCCTACCGACTGGCCATCTGTTTTAACTGATAAGGTAAGAAAAAGGTTTGTTCTCAGAGGACCATATCAAATAAAAAACCTGTTTCTGAAACAAAAATACGGGAGAAGGGGTCAACATGACTATTTCAAAAGAGTCTTAGTCAATGGAGAAAAAATCTAAAGCTGCATGAAATACCAGGCGAGTATGGCTGTAGAACAATGCCACGTTATGCATATTGAACAAAGATTTTTGAAATTTTGTTTTTTCGTTCAATACTCTTATTTATTTGGTATTTATAATTTGTCTTATGTCACTTGTTTCTTTAAATGTCACTTGTTTGTCTTATGTCACTTGTTTCTTTAATATGCAGTTTGTGTGAGTGTATGAACACAATAATCGGTAGTGGAATTTGCTGCGATGCAAGGGGCACCAGCTAAAATCTTGCCTAGGGCACCAAATTAGTCAAGGCCGGCCCTGCAAACAGATTCATCTGACCTGACAAATACGCGATAGCACTTAGCACAAATTCCGCCCGACTCCACTCATGATTCTTCCGTTACCTTGAAACCGATATCAAAGAATCTGTCGCATAACTTTTTTTCCGTTGACGCCTTGGGCTTGGTAAACAATTTTCTGGTGGACTGTAACATGCTCTTGATGCACAGGGCCGAGATGTGTTTTCTATGAGTCTGGTAAAGCTTGGTAACTATGTAAAACTAACGTCGGGCTAAAAAAAAACCCCATAGCCTATCGCAGTAATTTTTACTGTGTTGTAGTACTCCCTCCACCCAACCAACATACGCACGGTGGTAAACCTTCTTTTACCCGTTAATATGCGGTTTTAACTGTAAACCGGCGCTTTGGATATACGTCACTGGGTTCTACACTTGCACTGGTCTTTGGCTCCCACGTCAGGTTACAGGCTAGTTGAAATGTTTCAGACACTGTGGACTATATCACAAATGTTATTAAGGGGAACAAGTCAGCCTAACGATCTCTGACAATATCAGAGAAGGCTACAGTGATACTAATCTACATTTATTTTGTGTGTTTAAACACTTGATCACCTGTTCAATGTTTAATTAACTAGATTCAATTCAATTTAAATCTGGACGTAAAAGCGGCCGGCAGACAGCGGTACAATCTGATGGCGGGTTAAGGTCATTAGCACACAATTTGTTCTCGCTCTGCTTCTAGGTTAGACGAATTGTGCGTTCAGAGATCGATAATTTGAGCACTAAGTCTATGACCTGAAGAGTACCGTCTGTGGATAGAACAAGCAGCCTACAGTGAGACGGAAGTGCATGACAATTCCTGGAGTTCAGCTGTTTCTGAGATGCTGGAAGTATGACGTCTGGCATCATGGTCAAGTCACAACCAATCGCCCGTCTAACCGTAATGTTTGGTCGAACAACAACTAAAGCTTTTTACCATGTCTGCACGATTTATAGACTTGGAGCGACATAATTCGCTGTTTGGCTAGTAGCATTAACGAGCAGGTTTATTTAAGAGTGTCTGGTGAGTGTGCCTAAAGAGTTTTAATGACATCGGGTTACTGGCGTGATACAGGAAGAATATATGTTGCTACGTCAGTTCCCTATGCAATCGAGAAAAGAGGAAGAGTCATGCGTGATTCCGTTCGTGTATAGAAGACCTGTGAATGAGAGTTGCAACTCTCCGGTGGGGATAGTCAAAATAAGTTATTAACTTGCATGATTTCGATATGTTTGTCGCTAAAAGGATGCGACGTTGCTCGGGGCGGTACTGTGCTTCTGTTTGATGTGGAGGCATGATCATATTTAAGATTAGCTACTTTGGTAACCAACTAACTTCATTGTTATAATAAGCGACTCAATATGGGATATGAGGTTTTTGTTTATTGGCCCAACATAATTGGTAAGAAAATGTGTTTCGTTGGTTACGTTTTCCACTTTGGCTAATGTTATTCCCAAACACTGTGCCATTCGTTATTCGTGTTAATCTGTTAATTACAGTTAATTTCCTCATTCTGTTTTTTTAGGATATATCCGTCTTGTTCTTATCTTTACAGCTTGGACTGCCTTCAACAATCCAGCTGTCTTCGTCACCTCCTATTCGATCTCAGTCATTCTAGATGGTAATAACGTGCATTGGCCACTCTTTCCCCGCATGTTAAAACAAATTATAAATCCAGTGCTTCTAGTCCTGAATGCTGATTGGCAGATAGCTGTGGCATGTGAGGCCATATACCACTAGTGTGACACCACATCACGTTTTTTTGTTCTAATTGTGTTAATAACGTTTTATAATAGCAATAAGGCATCTCTGGGTATATATACCAGATCTCTTCATCAGGGATGCCGACAGGAATGACAGGGCCCGGGACAGAATTTAACGTTTAGGACCCAAACCACGGGCCAAAAAATAAATTAATAGTAATTACATTACTGTCCAAAAAACAGGTCATAAACGTTTTATTATTTAATGTTTTAATTCATAACTAGGCCACATTCAAATCCTTTTGTTTTCAACACAGGTAATTTATTATGGCACATGTTTTCAATTCGTAACCTACTCAGTCACAATCAGCCATTACCTAACTGCTGCATATATTTAGATGAGCTCTTTGTCCTTCCATTTCTGTGCTCCTAGTTTTGGTTGCATGGTGGCAATGTTTTAGCTAGATAGCTACAGTACTGTAGTTAGACAAATTTATTGGTTACATTTGAATTTTTTTTAAGCTGCACTATGTATGATTTTTTTCAGTAAAAAAAACTATGACCGCATTTTGCAATTACTCACCCGTCAGAAAGCGGTTCCGCGCTAACTCCGGGTTAAACAACGTTCTTCTTAGCCTTGTTAACGTTATCTTAGGGTTCCCAGTAGCTAGCTACAGAGAGTTGGTCTAAGTCTTCTTTCGCTTTGCCATTTTCGTAGTGTATGCTGTAGTAGACAAGGGAGGAACTGACTGTCGTCCTGGTCTCTAGCTGCCATTATAGTTTCTTACAGTAAGCAAACTTTGCTCCTTATGGCATACTTATGCTATATATATTATCATTTTTTACAGAAAAAGGTTTAATCATAATGCTGTATAAAAAAACAGCAAAGAGTAAAAAACATGAATCCCTTCATCAATGCAATTCTTCTGTTTAATAACTTAACCTTCTCGATAGTACTGAATACTATCATTGACTGTATCATTCTGTTCCTTGATTAGTAGCCCATAGTCTCTGGGTGTTTTTGTACAATAGACAGTAGCAGAGAGTGGGGGTCAGAGAGAACATATGAGTCAGAGTTGGTTGCCTGGCTACCAAAACCAATCCTGCCAAACCTGCCATGCCTGAGAACATTAGTTATATAATGCAGCAGGTATCAGTTTGCACTGTCAGGCAACAGAGCAGGGACTCACATTAACAAGCTGTACGTCGTCCCTGTGTGGTCCAGGGCTGGATGGCTGGATGGCTCGCTGGTTCGGTCAGACTTCCAGGTTCGGGGCCTGGCTAGACGTGGTGGTGGACAACCTTGGGAGGAGTATGGTGTGGGGCCAGCTCTATGAGGTACGTGGGTTTCATATCTACAACAAACAGGGACCGTACATGTCCCTTGGACATATGGTGTGCTGTTTAGGATGTACAGTCCTTTTTGTGTGTGACACAAAATTCTGGGCCGTGTACATAGGCAGCCTCTGAGGGCCCCTCCCCTCTATATTCAAGATTCAAACATTTTCGAGGGCCCCTCTACACATTAGGGCCCTATATACTTAGTACCCATTTTCCCCCTGGTCCAACGCCACTGCGTACAGTAGACACTTTCAGTATGACTTGATTGGGATGCTGCCACGCAGTGTGATGTTTCTGTCCTGTTCCAGTGGGGCTGGCTGGTGTCTTCAGTGGAGTGGTGTGTGTTTGTGTGCAACCACAATGCCTATGGCGCCCAGTGGAAGAACAGCTTTACCAACAGTCCTCAGTGGGTACAGACCATCATGGCTAAAGGTGGGTAATTTACAGACAGCCCTCTGTTGGTACAGACCTTCATGGCTAAAGGTGGGTATACAGTTCTTACTGTATGAGATCCGGAGCCTGCTGGTTTTCCGATAAAACCTCCTCATTAATGTCACCCACCGGGTGTCAGGTCTACATCAGTACCTGATTAAAGGGTTCCAATGAAGAAACAGTGGAATTGGCTTCAAGACAAAGAGCTGGGTTTGCTGAATGCAGTCAATCTATGACATGTTTTTCATTCACAAATAAAGTGTGGTACGACGGAAATGTGTTTTGCTTGGGTTTCAGACAGGTCTGAAACATTCTGGAAGTTCACCCGTTGCGCCTGTTCCGTTTCTGCCTTCGCTGTTGGTCCTCGGTCCTCCGGTCATTGTTCTGGAACATTTTGTCATGCTGCTTGGTTTTCATACTGGTTCTGGAACATTCTGTCATGTTGCTAGGGTTTCAGACACCTTTGGGGACGTGGGTGATTGGTGGTTTACACGGCCTACCACTTTGGCTGTATGGGTACCAACAGGGAGTGCTCGCCCAGGCTCTCTGTGCCCCCCTCTGGCTGCAGACATTGGGCACTCTGGTCCTGGCTGCAGGAAGGCTTCTGGGCCTCTCAGTAGAGGTAAGACACATCTCTCTGACACACATTTGTTTGTTTTATCCTTGTGGATGGACTTTCCTTGTTTTATTAACTGGGATTGTGCACACATATACACAATATGTTAACACTCTCTCTTCAGATATGGTGCATATGGGCTCACATCAAACACCTGACCAATGAAGAGTTGAAGAGCTAAGGAAAACAAACTACTGAAGGACGGCAGGGACTGCACTGCAGTATTTACTCAGTTCTTATTTCCCCAGTGGTCATATTAACTGACATACTGGTCTTTTGTTCCGTGTACAAACACGCCAACAACACCCGCTCTCCACTGGTACACATTTACTTTTCACACACGGAGTGTGTGAGCTTGATAGAATATTATCTATATATTCACAGCTTATGCATTGCAATGGCGGGTTTCACAAAGGTTTCGGAGCATTTTGATATCTGTTTCGCCAGCACCCGTCACTATTTGGTGCTATCTGGAAATGTGTTAAGAAAGGGGCGTGACTAAAGTTCAAAACTATGAAGAGACCTCAACCAAACTGCAGAAAAACAGAAACGGTTGAATCACTGAGCCGTGAGACAGGCATGAAGTTAGGGCAAACCCTGAATATGTAGATCTATATTTGTTGGAACATCCAAATCACACCATTGAAATTATGGAACAACTGTTTAGGTTCCCCTTTACAATAAGACCATCCCCAAGGTTGTGTGAGGGATGGTTGATATTTGAAAGTGGATACTACTTTGACCAGTGCAAATGTATGCCAGTTAGCCTATAGAAAAACTGAGATGGGTTTTTGGAAAGTGAATAGGCTTCCAAAACGGCTTGTCATTGCGGGTCTCTCACAGGGATCTGATGGGGATAACGTGTTGATTTCAACGCCAGTGCATAGGTCCAAACCGAAAGGAGTTTGGGGAAAATGTGATCGTTTAAATTACGAGTCCGGTCCTATGCACTGAAATGAACCAATTTCAATGCAAAGACTCTTGGGACAGACCCGCAAAGATGAGCCGTTCTCGTAGCTTATTCACTTCACGAAAATTACGTTCTGTTTTTCCAAAAACTTCTCTCGGTTTTTCGATACCTTATTCATGTCACCTATGCACAAACGATGCATGTGCTTAAACGAGGAATACTGATTGGTAACATGGGCAACGAGGATCTAAAACAGCACTCATCGTCTTCACAGTCTTATTCTATCTGCTGCACTGGGCTTGATTGCTATGTCTGATTGTTAGTCCCGCCCCCTCATTAGCTTAAGGACAAGGAAATACATAAATAAATAGATACAGAAATAAAAGAATTCAGAAAGAAAAAAAAAACAGAAATAAAAGAATACGGAAATAAATACAGAAACATAAGTTTATGGAAATGAATAAAAAAATAAATTAATACAGAAATGAATGATCAAGGAATTAAATTAATGTATAAATATATTTATTGATACATCTACTTATTGCTAATTTTGGCAGGTTTGGTCCTCCATACATGAGGACCAGGATTAAGTAGCTGCTAGGTCAGCTAGCAGCTAATTTGGCTTCAATATCTTATCAAAGATCAAAGAGCTCCCACTCCACCAACCACAAGCACGCATGATGACCAACATGCGTGCATAAGCGCATACATGTGCGCGGGCATTAATGTGCAGTTACACAAGGGTCCGGGTTTGAAAAATGCGGTCGCCCTATTTCAGTCACGTGATTGCTCTGACAGCCTGGTGGCCCTTGTTATAACATGGCGGCTAACACTGGGAATTTTATGGAGCTAGTGCACAAGCCGGTCAAATATGTGTTTGCATACCTTTAGTTTTCATGTTTTGTGAGGTGATCTAAACACTCATGGGCTGTAAAAGTAGAACATTTGACCGGCTTGTGCAGTAGCTCCATAGAATTCCCAGTGTTAGCCGCCATGTTTCAACAATGTTTTGCCCGCCAGGCTGTCAAAGCAACCACATGACTGAAAACTATGAATACAGTACCCGCTGCGTTGTTAACATCGTTAGAAACTGCAACATCCCTGCCGGAGGTGAACTTTGGGTACGTGTACATATACCTTGTGGAGAATCCATCCCCTTACACTCACTGCTACCAAAATTAATGCGTACAAAAGTACAGACAGCAATGTGTACATTCGATCAGGGTGGGTCAATAATGCAATAGTTTGGGAGGTGAAGGAGAAGGAAATTCTTCATTGTCAGAGCGAAGTTTAGTGGTAATTTACCTAAATTACCGTTGGTTCTATGGATGGTCAGTGTGGCGTTGTGTACCCAGTATAACACAGACACTTGTGACAAATGTACTGGTAATAATATTTTCCCAATGTCAGGTAAACCATTCCTACTGTTTAAATGATACACCATTGACAGCCTGGGTTGCTGTGGAGAATGTTGGATTAGTGCGATTTTCTCCTGTATTAACTTTGATATTAATTTTGCTATATGTTTAACAAGAGAGGTTTAGCTAGCCTCAATAACTTTAGCTAGACCACTGGAGTTGGTTGCACCGTGCAAATGAAAACAGACCATGTCATTCATTACACTGATTACACGTAGATATGCTTGCAAATACAATATGCGGTTAGCGCATTCCAGTGGAACTGCAACAATCTGGCATTTAGTATGATAACTAGTAAATGTATTACTAGTAAAAGTTGTCGATGGTGGGCAATGGAAGGAGACTGTTTTGTCCTTAAGGTGGGCGTTCACATATGCCGTGAAGACACGTGAAAACGATCAATTGCTGGGCAATCGGACTCACCTATCAAGGCTTCCCCGACCGCAGCCTCAGGCCAGGGAATAAATAAATTATTGCTGCCAAATATAAAGCGTCCTTGAAGACCTATAATTTTCACAATCATTATTAATGAAACATTTTTTTGTGGGGGACCCTATAGACTTAAGGAGGGTCTCGGACCCCCCGCCCCCCACTCATTTCGAACACTGTATGGGTCATATGTTGCCCCTCCTCCCCCGGTCTTGCAGTGTAGTCAAGTGCAGCTGTGGAACGCACATGCACATTGGTTTATATCAGGCATGGGCATCTGGTGGCCCACGGGCCGCATGCGGCCCCCACCCCCTCTTTGTGCGGCCCTCAGATGAATTTAGAAAACAGTAAAAGGATTTATACCCCCCAAAAAAACTGAAAAAAAATATATATATCATGTTTGACCTTAAATTTGTTGTACAGTTAACATTGGAACCAAAATCTATGCTGGAAACAAAACATGAAATAGACTTGAATTAATTTTTTTGCATGATTACATATAAAACAGTAATTTCATGGTCTCAGAAAGCTGTTGTGATGTCTTTCTAAGTGTAGCTGAGAGTGTGCTGATGTTTTTAGCCGTAAAACACTTGATGATACCTATTACAGAAGTCTCTGTACAAGCCAAAATATCAAAGTAGTGAAAACAGCCAAAAAAAACTTAACGTTCAAAGGGTTAACGCATTTAATAACATGACAGTGAACACGCTGAATCCCGGGAGAGATGAGCGGGAAAACGGCACGTTGATCAATATTTTAAAATTGCCCACATATACGTTAACTAGCATCAGACCTAGTGTACTTTTAATGCATTTGTTAATAATTACATACAATACATGGACGTGTGTGTCTGTTCCAAGTTAATCTGCAGCCCCCTGATGACCAGTACATACATTCTGTGGCCCCCACCACCATCCAAGTTGCCCATCCCTGGTTTATATAGACAAAAACAATTCAGACAAGTGATTAACACGGTTTAATTTATTTGTATTGGAGGCACCAGAGTTCAGTTATCATATGCTGTCCCAATCTTGGTTCATTATCCTATTTGTTTATTTGGCTCAGAATTCTGACCTGGACCGACACTCACTGCTATATTCACCGTGCCTGACTGACAGAGCAATGCTAGCCTTACCCTGACTGAGAGAGCAATGCTAGCCTTACCCTGACTGAGAGAGCAATGCTAGCCTTACCCTGACTGACAGAGCAATGCTAGCCTTACCCTGACTGACAGAGCAATGCTAGCCTTACCCTGACTGACAGAGCAATGCTAGCCTTAGGCTGACTAACAGAGCAATGCTAGCCTTACCCTGACTAACAGAGCAATGCTAGGCTTAGGCTGACTGGCAGAGCAATGCTAGCCTTAGGCTGACTGGCAGAGCAATGCTAGCCTTAGCCTGACTGACAGAGCAATGCTAGGCTGAGTGACAGCTCTGTTTATGCCATCACCTCAACTCCTTGGCAATACGAAGAGTGGCATGGTGTCACAATCAGTAACCAGGCTAGCAATACACGTTGGGTTCAATTCTATCAAATCCAAACTGCAGTGTTCACGCAGTAGGTTTTTCCAATGGTCATAAAGTCAGGCTGTTATAAGGTATTATATGAAAACCTATACTACCAGTGAGACCCCTGCCATAGTTATGCTTCCGCTTTTCATAATAAAAGCATGTGGGCATGGGATGAATATTGTGAATAGACACACTGCGTTAACATTGCTGTGATGCGTTAGAATGAATCCCAGCCTATATCTTTAAAACATCCCAATTCAACATAGCACGTTCCTTAGGTTTAAGACAAAATGTAATACATGTTGAAACATACATTTATAATGTGTAACAACAAAGTTGTGACCTAACCAAATCAAAACATTTCAAAGCACACAAATGTCACCAGAGGCATAACGTGAGAAAGCATCAGAGATGCATTCTTGATTTTAAAATGTGACATGACTCGTTGTGAACGGGTGAGACATTCACTAAACTCACCATTCCGTGGGAAAAACACAAATGTAAAAACTGACCAAATTATAAAATGATTTTCACTACTTAAAATATATTCCTAATTCATTAGATTTTTTTGGTCACATTACCATACATTTAAAATGTATATACTTTTATATATTCCATATGTATCCTATAATGCATTCAAAAAATATATTTTAAATGTATAAATTTTTCTGGTATGGGTCAGTCCAGTGTGTTGAATCATAAGTTATTTACTAGTGGATCCATGTATTGAGACCTTTCTGTCTAGTAAATTACTATCATGTTAGCTAACTAAATGTACAGCGTGGGTAAGATCTATAAATAAACATCACACACAACTCTATTAAGCCTTTTTATCCCCTTTTCCATCTTCAAGAAGACAGACCCATTTGTTTACAAAGCAGGTTAAATTGTTGACCACCATCAATGGTCACTGACACAAGCACATCCTTTTAAAGGGGTCACTTCCCCTTGCTACATTCTGAAAGTGACATTGTGACGATGACATTCCAAAGGTGTCCGCAGGAGACTGCCTGGGAGTGTTCCATTCCTTTCACCACACAGTTCTAGAACAGAGGTTCGATTAGCTACAGAGCCCTGGGAGCAGGTAGGGCTATGCCAACACCAAAGGGCTTAAGGTGATGACAAAGTGTGTGACGCTTGCCAACAGACTGACACTTAGTGGTTGTAATGTTTAGAGGGCGGCTCTGGGGGAGAAGTGGCCAATAGGGACGTAGCAGTCGGCCATAAAGGGCTAAGGCTTAGACTTCAGCGTAGGCAGACGACAGGGGAAGTAACAGCACTGTGGCTCTGCAGAGACGCCAACGCTACTGGCGCGAAACAGGCATCCGACAGCTTGCCGCTTGCGGTGCTTTTAGCACTGAGGCGAGAGCAAAGCCAGAAAAAGAACAACAATATTGATTTCACAGTCAAAGACAAAAGTGTGACTTGAAATGGCATCTTGCGAATGTGAAAACACTCAGTGGCATTCCAGTTGGTGTCATTTGAATTTTGGCATTTTGCCACTTTTCTCTACCGCAGCAGAAGAGGCGGGCAGGGCGAGGACTGCTTGTAGACTCATCGCAACGTAACAAGTCACTGTGGCCCGAACGAGTGAAAATCCTTATCAGGATGTGGAGTACACAGTATTAGACCAGTTATGTTCTCTCAGCTTAGGCACAAACCAATTAGGCTAATCCTTCTAATGACATAACAAAGGGCCCTAAGACACACTTTGCATTTAAATAACTTCACTTAAAATAATTTGTGTCAGAACTATATCGTCTGGAAAGCAATAATGAACAATAAGGTAGAACTCCCAGTGCCTGTCGGGTGTCTAGAGTACACCTACATCCACTCGTTCAAACGCTACGGCACCGAATGCAAACTGCTCTCCGACAATGGTCCAATAGCTGGCAAAAAAACAGATTTAAAAGTCCAGTAAGTCCTTTAAAAGGACCACTAATATTTTTTCGACAGTGTTACAGGTTTATCTCATCAGCGTGATGCACTTGGGCTAACAGTGGGGTTTGTATTTGCCCTCTCTGGTCACATCCGGTAGACACGTTGGTTGAAACAGTTGACCTCTGGTCACATCCGGTAGACACGTTGGTTGAAACAGGTGACCTCTGGCCACATCCGGTAGACACGATGGTTGAAACAGTTGACCTCTGTGGTCACATCCGGTAGACACGATGGTTGAAACAGTTGACCTCTGTGGTCACATCCGGTAGACACGATGGTTGAAACAGTTGACCTCTGTGGTCACATCCGGTAGACAGGTTGGTTGAAACAGCTGACCTCTCTAGTCTCATTCGGTAGACACGTTGGTTGAAACAGTTGACCTCTGTGGTCACATCCGGTGGACAGGTTGGTTGAAAGTTGACCTCTGTGGTCACATCCGGTGGACAGGTTGGTTGAAATATTTCAAAGTATAAGTCAAAAATGACCCCTCTATTCCCTACATAGACACATTATTTTAGGGCTTTTTTTACTTTTGAGGAGAAACAAGGTGGAAACATTAAATCAAAGTGGGCAGAGTGGAGGGAGGGACCAAAACCTGACATATGTGGTTGCATACATTCACTTAGACCATTATGCCCCACCTATATCACCTCTTCTGACCAAGGCACATAGGAGGTATACCAACTACAGGTGATGGGAGGTATACCAACTACAGGTGATTGATAGGAGGTATACCATCTACAGGTGATAGGAAATGTACCATCTACAGGTGATAGGAAATATACCAACTACAGGTGACAGCAAATATGACACCCTTACATGTCTCTTAAATTATTAATTGAAATGTTGTCTTGCACATATTCAAGGCCCACAGTACCAGAGGCAGTGAGACAGCTGCACAACATTATCGAACCTCTCCCATAATTGATTGTAGGCAGTGTTTTATTTTTTATTCAACACTTCATTTGGTTGTTGATATAGGAAACCCTTATTACTTTATTTCAACCACTTAAGTAAAAGCTCTCAGGGCTCTAGAATTGTCCATGTCATTAATCTTTATTTAAAAAAATTAAAAAGTGAGAAATTATGCAAAGTTTAAAAGGCAACAACATGGTGTGTTGACCAATTATCTAAACTGAAAAAGTTTGAAAAAAAATAATTAAGAAAAAGATGCAAGGGTGTCCAAATATTTGGCCACATCTGTATAAAGTGAATAATGGTGCCCGACGGGCACAGTGTCCCGACAGGGACACGCCCCTGCCCGACAGGGACACGCCCCAGCAAGCGATGGAGAAAACCAAATGGTCAGAAAGAAAATAAGAACCACTTAAAGGGCGTCAGTCGATCTAAGGGATTTTCACAAGGACTCAAAATTATTTTCCCTCCTTTCGCAAATCCCAAATCTCTACTAAAAGTCAAATAAATATTCAGTCCCTTTGATTGATGTGAAGAGGTTGGAGGAGGAAATCATGGATACTGTGTCTTTAACGTTGTCTACTGTATGTGGGAAGGACTTGCTGGTGGAGGTGACTTGACAGCAGTTATTACATTTTGTCCCGTATGTAACTTCTATTTGAAATAAAATGTGTATGACGTTCCTTGGGAGGGGGCAGGGTTGTTTGTGGGTTCGTTGGTCAATCTGAAAATAGGTTGTTCCATGAAAACAGTGCTTTTGATATTGTATGTAGAAATTGTACAATAATATTGCAATTTAAAAGCCCAGTATATGAAATTAACTGCCTTTTAGTACAGACTACGTGGAGAAATTCCGCATTTGATTTATACTCCCTTGTGAAATTTCGGTTATGTCGGGAATTACAGCTAAACAGCTAACCTTGTGTATTGAACCACTCAACTTCAGACGAGAAAAATCGTTCTCATGAAGTCGAGCATGTTTAAATTATCGTAGAACGAAAATCAAAGCAAACATTCGACCACGATGTCAAGACTTCTCAAAAAGAAAGTACCAACTCGGTGGAACGACCCCAGATCCATCCACCTGTCAGTGTGTCAGTCCTCCACAACCCCCCACCCCCCCATCAGTCAACCCAGAAAAGATCGCGGGGGCCCGTGGCTCTGGGCCAGCAGGAAGGCCTGCACCACCTCCCGGGTCTGTTGGGGACTCGTGTTGACGTCCTCCAGGGCGTCGGCCACGGCAAACTGCCGGTCCCTCAGCCGGTTCCAGTTTGACAGCACGTTGTGGTACTCAAACACCTTCTCATAGTTCCCCACGGAGTTGTAGAGCTTGATCAGACCCCGGTAGTCATACTCGAGACCGCTGTAGCCCTCACCGAAAAGTTTCTTGCCTGGGGGGGGGGATAGACAGGAAGTAAGAACACCAGCGTTCAAGGAAACGCACGTGTACAAACAAGGCCTTTGAACACAGCCACTCACCAATGGCGATGGATCTGAGGTAGAGTCTCTCTGCGTCATCATACTGGTTCATGTCGTAGTTGTACAGGGAGGCCAGGTGGCCGACCGACAGAGCCACTTCGTAGTCCTCCTGGCCTAGGAGCTGCTCCTTGATCTGGATGGCCTTTATGTGCATCTCTTCCGCCTCCTGCAACACAGTCATTTTAAAACTTGGATTCTTTGTTGACTGTCAACTTTTTGTTGACAGTGGTAGGACACATTAAGGCGACTGTGGGATAATCTAAGTTGATGGCAGAACAGGTGTATGTGGTCAGTGTGAATGTGGTCCATGGCCGAAGCACTTCTAACAGGTAGTAGTGTGTGTGTGTGTAGGTTTCCCACTCTCTAACCTTGAACTTCCGCATGGACTGGTAGAGACGTCCCAGGTTTCCGTAGTGTTTGGCTGTCTGGACGTTGAACTCTCCAAAAGCCTTTTTGGCCAGCTGAAGGGAGGACAGGTGAAGATCATGGGCCTCCTGCAGTAGACGCTCCTCCGTCTCCTTGTTGTGGCAGTCAATGGCGATCTCCTCCAAAATCAGAGCTGAGATAATACAGAGGGTTCACACACGATTTCCCCTTTAAAGGAAGTTCTCATCATGGTGTGATGTTGACTGGAGGTCCAAGACCCTAAAGCAGCAGCCTGGCTACGACTGCCCAGGTGAGTGACTCAGTGTAAACAAGGAGGGAGGTACCTTTGACCCTCTTGGAGGAGGCCAGCAACAGATGGTCCTCCGGGAGAATGTGAGTTATGATGTCAATGGCACGTTCCGCATGGAATCTGGAGGAGTAAACCAGATGACATTTGAACGCATTCCTCTGGAAGATAAAGACTGAAACAAACATGTCCAAAGTTTAGGTCCTGGGGTTAAGAGATGGAGCTGCTGAGTAACGAGCACAAATGAAGACTAAGGGATAGTACTAACCCTAGAACTCCGTAACTCTTTCTGTAACCTAACAACGTTACCCATAACCTCAGAGTGCACTAGTCAGTCTGGTCACCAATCGCTAGTGTTTTAGCAGATGCTATGAAGAACCCAGAGTGGAATGTTAGCTTACAAAACCGAGACTAGTTTCTATTTAACATAACTTGCAATCATGCCACTACATTTTTACATTTCATATTCAGCGTATTACACCTATAGCATATTTGAATAACGTCAATTCCATTAAAAAGTCTGCTGGTTTTAGCTTTGTATCCTGAATGCCTTCCAATAGATGTGTGGGGGTGGCACCTTCTCATCACACGAGGTACACCAGGACAGAATGGTGGTCAGCAAGACCCATGAATAGCTGGGAACCCTCGACCCTGAGCTCTGACTCAATGCAAAACACATTACTGCACATCCTCCGTGTTCAAATCTAGGTCATTATTTGCCTCCAAATCTGGCATTTTCCACCTGTATATGGGTTTGATTGCCAGGAGTTAAGACATTACCACAGCAGCACTACTAGAAAACTACTGGAGGACCGTTCGCGAACGGCACCTGAAACGCACCCCAGGGCCCTAGGTACAATGTGAGAGCAGGGTGCCGCCTGGGACACGGTCTCAGTCTGATCCGGCGTGTCTAAACGGGAGCGTAATGCTATTCCCCGGAGTCACAGGGCCGAGGGCGGGACGGTGTGGACGGGGGCGTGGCTACTCACAGAGCATTGTCAAACTTCCCCGAGCTGTACTGGTGGACGTAGGAGGAGTAGGCCAGGTCTTCGTGGGCCGTGGCCACGTGGATGTTCTTCCCGCCGAACACAGACTGTCGGATGTCCAGCGCCGTCTGCACGTCACAGGGAAACCCGCGTTAGTCCGAGTCCCAAATCACACCGCCCTCCCCGTGCAGTGCCTGTTCTTTACGCCCTTAACGGAGCCCGAAGGAGGAAGCTAATATGGCGACTGAGGTTCAGATTAGATTCAACTGATTCAACTTATTGTCATTGAACAGTACAAGTACAGTACAGCGAAATGCAGTTAGCATCTAACCCAGAAGTGCAAACAGAAGAGGGCAGAAACTTTACAAGTATTAAGTAGACGTATATTACACGTGAAATGTATAGATGTGCAATGAAGGCAAATGCTGTGCAAACGGCAATACTAAATGTGCAATTAAGGCAAATGGAGGAGGGCAGAAAGTTTACAAGTATCAGGTGTAGTGTATGTTACAAGTGGGATAATAGTTGTTCGTGGAAACGAGGCAAATAAAGGAGTAATGTAGTGGGGTAGCATGAGCAACTGGGATGCAGAGATAGCAGCACTAAGGTCCTCGAGGTAGACGTGTGTGGTCCTCGGAGATGTGGACACCCAGGAATTTGAAGCTGGACACACATGCTCCACCTCAGTACCATCGATGATAACTGGGGCGTGGCTGCAGCTTTTAGACTTCCCGTAATCCACAATGAGTTCCTTGTTTTTCTTTGCGTTGAGGGCCAGGTTGTTGTCAGCGCACCATGCCGCCAGGCGCATGACCTCCTCCCTGTAGGCTGACTCGTCATTGTCACTGATCAGGCCTACCACAGTGGTGTCGTCTGCGAACATGACAATGGTGTCGGAACTGTGTACAGGAACGTAGTCGTGGGTGAAGAGGGAGCACAGGAGAGCACTCAGCACACAGCCTTGTGGAACACCAGTGTTCAGGATCAGGGTGGAGGAGGTGAAGTTGTCTAACCTGACAGACTGGGGTCTGTTGGTTAGGAAGTACTGTGTCCAGTTGCAGAGGGGAGGAGCTGATCCCCAGGTCATGGAGTTTGTTGACTAGCCTAGAGGGGATGATCGTGCTGAATGCTGAGCTGAAGTCTATGAATAGCATTCTCACATAGGTGTTGGTTTTGTCCAGGTGGGTCAGGGCAGAGTGTTAAGCTGTGGAGATGGCGTCCTCTGTAGACCTATTTGACCGGTAGGCAAACTGGTAGGGATCCAGTGTTAGGGGGAGGCAGGACTTAAGGTGGGCCAGAACTAGTCTTTCAAAAGCAGTCTTTCCCTGGTTTTCCAGAAATACCAAATTGAAATTCCCAGCTTATTGCCTCACTATTCCAAACTTCTGGTATTTTGGCAGAACGATTACATTTGGGGAAACACTGGGAAATGTTTCAACCCAGGATAAAGGTAGGGTTTGTTAAAGATAGTGTGAACAACTTACCTGGTAGATGGCCACCGACTGGCAGATGTTATCTACGTTGAGTAAGTAGAATCCATAATCCAGCAGAGTGTCCGAGTATTTTGGATGCTTATGTCCAAAATGCTCCCTGAAATAGAGGGATCCAGGCAGGTGAATAATGAAAGAAATGGTCAAAATTAGTGACAGCACCTATTTATTATAGCATTATGAACTACACAATACACTCCATAACTATTTATTACCCCTTTATAAACTACACTATAACTGTTGATTATACAGTATTCTGTTTATTACACTTATAAACTACAATCTACATTCTGTAAATGTTTATTACACGTTTATAAACTACGCTATACACTCTGTAGGCAGTTTAATGCACCGCCCCCAGCCACGAAAATGGATCGCTCCTACAGAGCTAATCACATTGACAGGCAGACAGACAGCCAGTAAAGCCGCGTTTCCACCAAAAATACCCGTAACTTTTAGTCCCAGGAACTGACTTTAAAGGACTATAGGGTTCCTTCAGCCCATGTTGTGTGCGTTTCCACCGTGGTCTAAAGACCTGCGAAGATTAGGCAAATTAGTCCTCTGACATATGTTCTCACTCTGACGTATGCACGTACCCCATACGACACGGCAACAGCACAGTAACCATGGAGGAGATTCAACTTGTGCTGCTGTTGACCATGAAGTACTGGATTTTACGAGCTATTGCGGAGAGTGACCGTGAGATGACAGACGGATTCACGCCAAAGGGCATAAACATTTTTTGTTCAATATCTGTTGTGATTTTATAAACATTTCAGCAGTATACGAGAGTGTGTGGGAGTTCTTCTGTTTTCAGGTTTACACAGCTACTATACACACACATTTGTTTCCACAACTATTTATCTCCCAAAATGTAGGCGCAAAATACAAATGTGCAAAACACAGGTATAAATAACTAGTTTTAATTTTTTAAGCTTCTCCCAGCATTGTTTCCCGGTGTGAATAATGTTCAGCTCACTTAACTTGCAGGATATTTTCATGTACACCTTATCATTACGGATCGCTGTTTCCAATTCGAGCTCGATTTTGGTCCTCAGCATAAACACGCAATAAGGTGTGGACTTCGTCTTTAATGGTGTTAATGTGAATGGATAAAGCATGCTGGTTCTCATCGCTTTGGAGTTTATCATCTCAAATGCACGTTAGGTTTCTGTCTGAATAAAAGACGGTGTCTGTCTGCTACACATGAGAAACGAGTGTAATAAGCTCCCCGGGCACCTAAATGATCCACCCAGCTTTTGTATCACACCGAAATACAAAGAAAACAATACGGTTTGGAGACCAATCACACGCTGAAATTAGTATGGAGTTAAAATTAAATTAGGAGCTCCAAGGAAATGTTGAAAGAGCATTTAACTACTTGCACCAAGTTTAGAAATGCTTCAGAAGGCAAAATCTGGGTAATCACAGTTGGGAGAGTTGGTAGCTTTTTCAATTTCACGTTAGCGTAAAACAAAATTATTTTACACAAATAATGAATCGTTGGAGACAGAAGAAGGCACATACTGAATATCGTGTGTGTGTGTGTGTGTGTGTGTGTGTGTGTGTGTGTGTGTGATTGAGATTGGCTGCTGGAATAGTTTAAATATATGCATGTTCAGCCTAAGGAAAAAGCCTGAGGATTTACTATTAACAAAAACACACTTGAAACAATATCCTAACAACATTAGTTGGATGATTGACATGCAACAGATTATGCTCCCCAGAACATATACATAAATATAAAGCTAGGACATTAATACCCGACCAAGGGAAGCAACTTATACGGTTACCACGAAATAATGCGTATATTAAATGTCTACTGATTACTATTATAAAACTGTGTATCGAAAGCCTTGGGCTGCGTCTCCTCGCCGTTTGCCTTCGCTCCAATTCCATCTGTCGTTCTATTTCTTCTCCATAATATGTTCTTCTGTTTTTGTAAACAAAATAAACCCTTTTAATAACTTTCAACTTACTCTGCTGAGGACATTTATAAATGGCAGTTGAAAACTGAGTAGCCTCTACACTACTACTCGACCAATCAGAAATGTTCAGCACTGCAAGCCCCACCCCAAAAGTTCTGGTAATCTGGGAAAGGCCTACCCCCCGAGTAGGGACTGTTTTGGGGGTAAAATGTAGTCCCTGGTTCCTGGTTCTAGACCCTGGTTCCTGCAGTGAAAACGCAGTGAGTTCCTCGAAAGGTTCCTAGTTCCTGGGTAAAGTTCCTGCGGTGGAAACGCGGATTTAGTGATCAATTGGCTGGTAAAGAAAACCACAACCAACACCCAAACCAGTCAAAAGGTGCTGCTAGCCAAGCATCCCACAGAACCCATGAGCCATCTTTAAAGATGTTACAAAAAGTAAACTTAGAAACCAGCCAAAGACATTTATCACTTAAAACATATTATGATGTGTACCGCAATCGATTGGGCTTTTTGTGATTTTGATGTGACAGAACTTAACATAGATAATTTTTATTTCACAAAGTACGATCAAATCGCTTGGGGGTGGGGGGGGGGGCGTAAACCACTGATGCTGCACTCATGCTAGCTCGACCCTGCTCTCATTGCGTGAGGGAGTTGCATGCACAGAGAAACAGTTCCAGAATTACTTCAAGCGATTAAGGAACACCTTAGATATTCATCTTCACTCCCCTTCAATAAGTGTTACGGTAAAAAAATAAATAAAAAAATAGTAGTATGAAAATGAGAGGCTCTCACCGGGCCAGAAAGACAGCATGTTTAATCAGCTGTTCAGCTTTCCTGAACTCTCTCTTCACCACGCAGGCCTGTTGAACACACAGAGCCAAACATCATGAGTCACCATTCACACCCACCAAATCCCACCCTATTTCCAACATATGCCCTATATATTATAGTGCACTACTTTTGATCAGGGCCTAGAGTGCCATTTGGGTCATAGACACTCTTACTTCCAGTGTTCTGCATATAAATAACCGAAAGGTCACAATTGAGAAATTGAGCAAAGTGTATATTTTCCCTATACTTCCATAATTTATTATATGAGTTGTCTGGATAAGAGTGTCTGCTAAATGATAAAAATCACGTGAATAATACGGGGGGAGGGGGGGGGTCACACGGCCGTTTGCTGGACATGTCATCGACGGAGACGCATCTCAGGCATCAGTGAACGTTCAAGAGTGCCATCACCAAACAACGCCGCTGAACAGCAACTTGAAATAACATGGTGGTCCTTGTCACGGGTGCGCTAGTGAACGGGGCTCAGCGCCGACCGGCTAAAAACACGAAAGGACACCATTGGGAGACCAACAACCCGGTCCAATGAATCCCAGTTCGGCAGGATTTGGCATAATAAGTGGAAGGGAAAGGCTGGCACTGTGTCCAGGAGCAGACTCTCGGAGGGAACTGTGTGTCACGGAGGACCCCAACACAGCCATTACCTTGGAGGCTTGACGGAGAACATCCACCACCACCTTGACTGGTAGGCCCTCGGTGATCTCCTTCATGGCTTCTATGCACCACCTGTAGGCCTGACACACACACAGACACACACACAGACACACAGTTTGGTAAGCCATTAATCCTTCGGCTCGTGGTTTCATCAATGATATAAATGGTCCATTTATTTTACAGATACCGTGTAACTGACAGACTGAATCACGGCCGGACAGACTGAATCACGGCCGACTGAAATGATGTGAATGACAGGAAGGCCCACCTCATCGTAGTGACTCTTGGCGAAGAGCAAGGCACACAGCTCTCCGTAGAGGGCTGCTTTGTTGGCCCGGTGGCCATGTTTGGCTAGTTTGTCCATGTAGGCCTGGGCCAGCTTGAAGGTCTCCTCTCCCAGGTGGTATTTACAGTTCCCGTTACGGACGTGGAGCAGCCTGGGGAACCAGAAACCGCGGGAAACAGGTTAAAAAAAAACAAAAACAAAAAAACAGAAGGAGGTCGGCAGCAGTTAGCCCAATTCTGACATGTTATTATCATCCGTTAGTCTTTTGAGATGAACAGGGTTACCCCAATTCTGACGTTATTCTCATCCGTTAGTCTTTTGAGATGAACAGGGTTAGCCCAATTCTGACGTTATTCTCATCCGTTAGTCTTTTGAGATGAACAGGGTTAGCCCAATTCTGACGTTATTCTCATCCGTTAGTCTTTTCAGATGAACAGTGTGAAAGACAGTCGTCCGGACAGACTGGACAAGAACCGACCTGACGCAGCACTCCACAGCACGGTACCACTGCAACACCTCATTGTGGAGCGTGCACAGCTGCAGGCAGGACAGGAACACCTTCTCTGCGTCGCTGTACCAGCCTGCATCAGACAGGAAGCCACCTGGTGGACAGAACATACTATAACAACAACAAATCATCTTTTTGGTGGGGGTTTTCCCCCTTCTCTGCTGGGTGTAGATCCGCATAACCTTTGGGAGAAAAACCATGCCTACAACATTTATTGCATTATTTCTAATCCCCCTTTGTCTTTTTGCTTTATCGTCTCAAAAGATTGGTAAGATACAGTCATGTGAAGAAGTTATCCACCTGAAAAGTTGTCTTTTTTCCCCCTCTCCTTTTTTGTTATATATTTGGAAATTGGACATACGGATATGTAATCTTCACTTTAACACTATTGACTGATAAAGGTAATCTAATTTAACAAACGGCACAGAAAGGTTATATTTTTCAAGTTATTTATTCATAAAATTAAAAAAAAAATTAAAAAAAAAAATCAACAGAGGTGCTATATTATACTGTAGAAAAAATGGAGTACACCCCTAGCTACAATAGCTGGTGTTGCCCCCTATGGCTGATAACTACTAAATAACTACATGAGGTTGTGTCTTGTCTATTAGTCTCTTACACCGACTGCGAGGAATGTTTGCAAACATCTTTAATTCAAGTCATGTTTGATGGATTTCTTTACTGAACAACCCACATCAAGTCCCCCAAAGCATTTCGATAGGAATGAGATCTGGGCTTTGACTCATCCATTCCATCACCCTCCATTTCTAATTTTTAAGCCATTCTGTTGTGGCTTTGCCTGTGTGTTTTGGATCATTGTCCTGTTGTACGATCCATTTCTGTTTCAGCTTCAGCTTTTTGACGAATTACCTCACATTCTCCTCACGAATCCTTACAATATCGAATTCATGGTTGGCTCAGTGAAGGCAAGTTGGCCAGAGTCAGAAAAGCAGCCACAAATCATATTGCCTCTGCCTCCAAGCTTTACGGTTGGGATGAGGTTTTTCTGATCAAAAGCAGTGTTTTGCTTTCACCTAACGTGGCATCTGGTATGCAGACAAACAACTCCACCTTTGACTCATCTGTTCAGTGTGGTCTCTTTTCAAAAGCTGACTAACACACTTCGACATTTGATTGCGTGGACTGTAGATCCCTTGATGTCACCATGGGGTTCTTAGAGACTTCTATAAGCACCTTTTGGCCAGCTCTTGGGCTGAATTTGGTGGGACAACATGTCCTATATAGATCGCCAATGGTGTGGAATTTTCTAAATTTCTAGGTGATCTGTCAGGCAGTGAAATAATTCTACCAATTGCTTGGAAACAGCTTTGTAGCTCCTCAGACTTATGTCAATCTTCTCAGAGTCTCAGGTATTTTGCACCCACACACCCATAGGGTTAAGACCAAAACAGACCAAGTTTCTAATAGTTTTGGATGGCTGGACCTTCTCAAATTACTATCTAATGATTTTCTAAAATTTCGCAGCCGTTTTGGTTGACCTAATTCTAATTTTAGCCATTTCTTGCGACGATAAAACGGAGGGGTGTACTCACTTCTTCCGCATAAGTAAATTGCACTTTTTATTTTAATTGCATGAATGGTTACAAAGTTATTTTTTTATGTGATTTGTTGAATTGGGTTACCTGTCTGAATGAATGTGGTGGGAATTTAGCTCAAACATCCATGGGTCCAAATATGTATTAAAAAAAGACAACTTTCCAAGGGGTGCTCTAACTTATTTACTTCAGCCATGTTTTGGGTCAAAAATATTGCCGTAGTATCCTCATGCAGGGCCTCAAGGGCTTCGGACAAAGGTCAGGGCACTATTATGGGGAATAGGGAGCCATTTGGGACACAAGCCCTAAGACCTTCAAACACACCTAAAATGAAGCCAAACTGAACAGCCTTCTCTTTGACGTGGGCGCTGGACTCCGCGATGTAGGAGCAGCGCCGGCTGAAGGAGTTGGCCAACACCGAGGACACCTTCACACCATGGTCCATCAACGCCTGGAAACAGTGGTGCAGCAGATGTCTGCAGACAGACAGGGTTGGAGGGTAAGACAGGGTTGGAGGGTAAGACAGGGTTGGAGGGCACATTAAACAATGTCCTCCATTGCGGCAATTCGCATGAACTTCATTTTTTTTTTAACATTCAATTTCCACAAGCTAGGGCCCGGGTAGGAGGGACAAAAGGACCAGGTCATCATTGTAAATGGGTATTTGCTCGTACTCAACTTGCCTGTTAAAATAAAAAGGGACGAATGAAAAATGCTACTTCAGTGGTTAAACCACGGCACATTTTGAAAGGACTGCCAACTGTCTGAAAGGCCAGGGGACACTGTGGCAAAACAACAAATGGTTGGCAGGCTCCCATTGTGAACTATGAAGGCATACCCACGGCCATGTGACCCAGCAGTCTCGGGGGGTGAGTGAGTGACACACACACACTCAATCGAACACACTGACTATCTGGCCAAACCGTGAACCCCTCACTCCCAGCCAGATGGCACATGCCTCAGGTCAACTTTACTCCATATCATGATGTCAACCTGGCAGTAACCAAGTCGGCCTACTTCATTATCAAAAAACGGGTGTCACACGGCAGTAGTGGCCCTTTGTAGGTAGTGGCGTCTATGTCCTAGCGCAGTATTATTATTATTTTTTTTACCGGAGATGTATTTATTGGGAATAGGATACTAACTGGGCTGTGGAACTTTCTAGAGGCCTTCCTTGAAGCACCTGGCAGACAGCACACGGGCGATGAAAAGCCACGGCTGTGGTTCACGGTTTCCAACCCACGCCTCAGCCCAATGTGACCTACCTTTTGTCAGAGGCTCGCAGGACCTTGGCAAAGACCTCCAGTTCACAGAACTCCCCTCCCAGCTGACAGAGTCGCCCCTGTTGGTAGAGCTGAGTGAGGGGGAGACAGAGAGGCAGAGAAGGGGGGGGGGTTGACAACGTGAGAGAGGACTCGCAGAAGAACACAATGGAAGAATGTGGTTGTTTCCATGGTAACACAATGGTGTCAGACCTGTCAGCGAGGGGTGCATAAGCAGTCTTGTCCCTCACACAGAGTGCAGCTTGGGACTGAGGTGGGCCCGCTGGTACCATGACTTTCTGCACCGTTTATTCAACCGGACCTATAGGCTCTTGTTCAGTTAAAGAACTTCCGAGGTAATCATTAGCGCAGGCAGAATGAGTTGCATTTAGGCTACACCGTCAAAGGACTCTCTCAGTCAGGTACAATGTTCTTCCCTAGTTTGACACACGGACTGAACAGGTCTGAATTTTCTGGTTACCCGCCTGTTACCCCGAGGCACTGAACTACCGGGACTAACGCTCTCATCGTCCTGGCTAGTGTCCAAAATGGCACTTCATTTTGCAATAGAGCACCACTTTGAGCTCCACAGCCCCCGGTCTGTGGAGTAGTTCACCTAAAAGGCAAGCAGATGCCATTTAGGACACAGGTCTGGCTTGATGAACAATTTGATGTGTTCACCCGGTGCTGGTTTCCCCGACAGTCACCCATTGTCCCAGCCTCAGACAAAAATAACATTTTGTTTTTAAATTCACTGCCAAAGTTTGGCCGAAGACATCCTATTTTGAGACAACAGGGTTACTCCAGACAAATGATTGTGACACCAGCCTCTCTGCTGTGTTAGTGTATACTCATTTTTTTTAGATCATTGTTGTGTGTCAAAGTTACTCAACTCCAAGGGGTGGTTCGCCTGACACAAAGTGGGCTAAGGCTGATCTTGAACTAAAAAGCAAAGCGTTGCATCGAATCACCATTGAAACCTGGAGCAAAGTCTAAAAAACACACACCTACAAAGTGAATGGCAAAACAGGTTTTTGCCACTGCACAACTACTAAGTCTCAAGTCAGCCGTTGTCCGGCCTTGTGAAGACAGACCTCCCTCTGATCAAGATGATTGCTTAGATCAGCATACAATGACCCACTTGTCCCTTGAATGCACTCTCGCTGTGACTACTGGGCTCAGACCAGGTCCCTGGGCTCAGACCAGCACCGTTTTCCTTATGCAGTGCGCTATATTCTGGTCAAACCGTATTGCTTTGTCAACAGTGTAGCGTTGTTTACCACGGAGCTACGGCCGGTCGTGGCAAACAAATCAATAATTATTCACCAGTTGCATGCGTTACGCAACCATCGCTAAGCTCAAGCCGGCGGGGGGGGGGGGGGGGGGGG